>JAJJWW010012447.1:0-44900 GCA_023531295.1 Papaver armeniacum
ACATGCTCCATCCTCGGATGAATTTTTGGTATATTTAATTCACACCATCGGGAATGGTTGCCACATGCTCATCAGTAATTAGTAAAGCAATAGTATTCATCACTTATTAATGGCTTTATTCGCAAGATGTTAACCGATAATTTGGCCTTATAATTGGCTTAAATGGTAATCCACCATCAACATTAAGTCCCCCGCTTGCACATACGGTAACAAAGCGTTATCGGTAGACATAAGACGGTGAGAAGTTTGTATGGCCAGGAATGACCAAGCTATGGAATGATAGCGATTATCACAGAGAGGTCGCACATTGTCGTGTGTTGTCCCATAACTGTCAATCATTAGATGTGGAACGAGCAGCAGCTTGACTCAGCGAAATGCTTGTCTCTCTCACCATCCGACAGAGTCAGTCACTTTTCAACACTAAAAATTCTCACATACGCATTTTCTTATATATTCGATAAGCATCATTGATCGTTATCTTGAATCGAGTTTTTATAGGTGAAGTTGGTCGTGCTATACAGGGATGTCTTGCATTCGCACACCGCGTATCACCGGGGACGCATATGTTCCCTTTCAGCTGCGATCGACATGGAAGAACGGTGGAGGAATGAGAAGCGTTGCGAGCACCGGTAAAGCGCAAGGGCGTAAAGATTTATTGTGGTTAAAGAGGCGGAGAGTGGAGCATAAACGGCCTCGGATGAAGATAGGCATGATTATCAAATCCAGACGGTGTGATAATCCTTGATTGACACGACGGACCCGAGTGTTCGAAGGTAATCAGCGCAAACCCTAATGTTGTTGTGTGCTTTGTGGAAGACTTGGAAGTTGTTCATGTCGATGATGTTAGGACGGAGAACGTTGCTACGGAAACATCTGAAGCGGAAGCTGAGGATCTGAAAGGAGAGGCGGTAGCAGGTGATGGCGTCGAAGCAGGACCCAGCAGTGGTGCAGGCGCGGTATTCTTCTTGACGGCTAAACCTCTTTGCTTCTTTTTCTATTTTTCAAGTATATTCCCATAATTTTTGAACCTCTTTCTTGTACTCGGTGGCGGTGAGTTCAAGATCTTTTCTTCTGTTTGCTTATCTTGAATAAAGGTTTATGTCATTACCTCTTGTTAAGATTGCATCAGTGTGTGCTCTGACGTGAGATCTTCCTTGGTCTTGCTGGGGCAGATGGCTCAAATCATTTTCCTTTTGTGCACACATTTTATTTCCTTCTTCACATGATATGTTTGCTTAGGGTTTCCTTCCTTGCTCTAGTGGGTTGATTTAGGTTGACTCAGGACTTTGTGTTTTTATGGGTAGAGAGGTTCTCAGATGGAAATTATGCTTCAATTAAATTGAAAATTGAAAATTGAAACCCTAGCTATGGATGCAAGTATTGCAATCATTTTCTGGAGGAATTACAAATATGACATGAAATTGTAAAAGAAAACACGCTAGAGGAAATAGCACAACATTTAAAGTGTGGAGGACGCTGGAAAGTGGTAGCACAACATCTTAAGTTTGGTAGGGTTTGAGCCATTGTGAGTAAATTGTTATGCCTTCTAGTTTATCAGCGTTGATGAGCTTGCAGTAGCCGCCTAGGATAACATCTGCTACCAGGTATGGTTCATCCTCTCTTTCGGTGGGTGAGTCAGGTGGAGTGGTCATTTTCACCGTCATGTTCCCAACCTTGAATACAGTCGTCTTCGTCACCAGATCTCCAATTCCAAATGGGTTTGGGCGTGCGGATATCCAGGACCTTGGCCTTATCGTCTTTGACCAAGACGACCTCTAAGCTCTTGATAAAACGTTTGAAGGGGCCGGCTTCCCATTCACATATCCTAGGGGGGGTTGGTTTGTTGGTTGGAGCCAGTCCCAGGTGACTTATCAGTTGAGGGTGATTGGTTGCAAGGAGGTTGCATGATAAGACTTACTTGAGCTTCGGAACCTCTTAATGTATGTTGATGGGCTCTCTCCAGAAATTGTGTCGCATTGGAAAGATGCGGGTGCGGCAATGGGACTGACCTTTGAGTCAGAGACGGCTTGTTAGAGATCCTTTCGGTGTCGTAACCAGGTAGAGGGCAAATTCCAGTGTTGTCTTGTTGTAGTGTACCCAAGAGCGTCCTAGGATCATGTCGTAATTCGGATGCTCTCGACTATGTAAAACTTTGCTTGTGTCGAGGCATCGCCCAATTTTACTTCAAGATCGATGTATCCATATGCATCTCTGAGTTCTCATTCTGGAGTCTTAATCACGATTGGGTTGCGAGTGGCCTCCTATTTTGAAATCTTTGCTGCTTTTAAGGTCCTGGAGAGTGATGATGTTGAATTCAAAGAGGACGTGTCGATCAATATGTTATCGAACTCGATGTCCTTCAAACGGCAACGTTAAGAATCCCCAATTTCCCTTGCTTGCATCTTCAGCAAAGGACTGAGGTTTCGAGACCGCTTCCTATTCCAGATACAAGCGTTTGCACGAGATAATACGGTTGAGGGCTGCAAATATGTCCCGACGTTGTGCTTTGGAGAAGTACAAGATCTCGCATAAATGTTCCATCATAGATTATGCAGGTCTTGCGAACGGAATCCCAGAAATCATGCAGTTCCGACAGGAAGAGGGTCTCTACGAACACCTTCGTTTCCAAGGCCGGAGTTCTCCTGTCTCTATCTTTTCTCTGAAGATTTGTTTCAGCCTGTTATAGTCTTTGGTTGGATGGTGAACGAACCTATGGTAGCGACAGTACTTAGGATCCTCCATATCTTTCTCAGTTGGTGGACGTCTGATAGGAGGCAGCTTGATGGCGTCGTCTTGAATCCACGCCTCCAAGAGTTCCACTATTTCATTCATGGGGATCGGGAAACCTGTATCTTCGGTGTCTTGTGCAAGAGTCTTGCCCGCTCCCTTTTGAGAAGAAGTCATGTGCGCTGGATCCGCATGCTTGGGTTGTTGTTCTATTGCTGAAGCTTTCTTTTTCCTCCTTCGCCTACCACGCTCACAGAAGGACCACTGTTGTATTGTTTGTTTGTGAGGCGCCCGCTTCCTCGACTCTCACATGGATCTTCATTTCGAACAACCCCTGGTCTCTCTAGCAACATGGGGCGGATTTGTGGTCGAACGTTTGCAGACTTCATGGAGTTCGAGAATATCTGAAAGCCCAGCATTTTCTAGTAAAGCGCGGTATATGGGTATCATCCCGTTGATGCATAGCTTCACCAACTGATGTTCAGTTATGTTCGAATCATGACAATCTAGTGCTTGAGTTCTGAACCTCTTAACGAAGTCATTTGGATGCTCGTTGTTCATTGAGAGACTCTCCCTAGATCTGAAAAGGTGATTTGCTCGGACACGAAGAAATATTTCCTGTAGAAAGCACCGACCATCTCCCCCCAATTGGATATGCTGTCAGGTGTGATGTTGTTGTACCAGGTGACGCCCTTCCCAGTAAGTGATTTCGAGAACTCTTTCAAAGCGGAGAACATGATTGTACTCATGCTCTCCCGGGGATTCAAAAATCGAGAAACGTGCTCATGAGCGTTACCGGTACCATCGTAGACGGAGAACTGAGGAAAGGTGTATCTCTTGGAAGAGGGATTCCTGCATATCTTGAGGGTACGGCGGTTGATGTTGGTGTGCGTCCATCAGATTTCCTTTGCCTCGGTTTTAGAGAATTCGTTCCAGGTCCTCACGTGTGATGAAGTTGGATGGATGGTCCCTCTCTCTTGGGCGTTCAGGAGCAACACGAGCTTCTTCACTCATGTGGGTCCGAGTGGAAACGCTTGTTGCGGTGTATTGAAGGCATCTCTTGCGGCTCTAAGGGTTAGTGAATCTTGTGGCAATCATTCAGTTAAAGTTTTAAGGAAAGTGAGTACCTCTTTACGAGTTTAGGCCATATCCGTTTGAGTCTTAGCAAGAATTTCCCTTCTCCATCAAGTCCGCAATGGTAATAGACGGTGGTCCTCCTTTGTGCCTCCAGTTCCTCGTCCTGATGAAGGAGTGAAAGTTGTTGTTCTGTGACCCTTGGAGCGTTACACTTGAGGATATGCGGGATTTGCGGCTGCTCTGGCTCTAGTGATGGGGCGTTACACCCACTGGAATGTCTCCTGCTCCGCTAGCGTTGGTGATAGGAGTAACGGTTCCACGAGATGTATTGACCACTATAGCTCCACTGACGGGTAAATCGACATCGGGAGTGTTATCCGTACTAGCTCCATCAGGATTGATTGCTGATCCAGACCTGAGTTCTACCATCTTGAAATGATATGCCGATTGAATTGATTCTAAGATCTACCCTTTTTGAAATTAATGAAATTGAATCGGATTTCGAAGAAATTGACTTTACCACCGAGAGATTAACCTCCTGATGAGTGCCAAATATTGCATATTTCTACACCTTATTTATTGGCATTTAACTCATCTTTTGTGCTCACAAATCAGATATTATCCCAGATTCTGTATTTTCTTTGTTTCAAGAATAAATATTTGTACTAATTAATTTTGTGTTTTTAGGTAGTAAATAAAGCTTGGAGAAATTAAGGAGCCAAAAGAGCAAAAATTGGAGGCAAGAGTCTATGGAGCAGAAAGCCAAAGCCCGCGCGCATCGGTTGCAACCCCAACAAGGAGCAACCCATCTACAAGATATGGGCTTGAGCTATCCAAGACCCGACCCATCACCCGGATCCGAGTCCGTTCCTTCTGAGCCGTTCAGATCTCGCCCATCCGCATCCAATGCTCGCTCCGTCCTTCCCATCAAAACTCGATGTGCCTGCCTCACACCAAAATCTCACCTACACATATACCCTATCGGCAGAACCATTTTCTCTTCCATCTTCTCTTTCTTCTCCGACACTCTCGAGAAAACCCATCCCCTCCACCTCCTTCACCCATACCCAGAGCCATCACCTCCACCTCCATCTCCCTGATACCCCAACAACCGCACCAGAAGCGCACGCACTACCTTCTCCTCCCTACTTACTCTTTATCTCACTCATATCTTCAACCCTAGAAGCTAAGTCTGAGATAGGAAGAGCTAGGGTTAGGGTTTCATCACATCAATGGTCAGAGACGAGACAAGGCAGAGAAAGCAGGTTTGGGTCATCGATTAGTGGTTAGTTTGAGTGATTTGTAGAGTATAAATTGTTGTTTTTGATGTGAGAGAAAAACACGGTCTGCTTTTAAGGTTTGAGTTTTGTAACTTAATTTCAATTTTGTTTTATTCCTTTGCATGATGTTCTAATCATCTCTGCTAGGGTGTAGATGAAACCACTAATGCTTATAAGAAGTTAATTCAATTTTCAAGTTTCTCCTCTTCTTGTTGTGAATTGTAATAGGTTATTAGCTAATTGTTGATCAAATTAGTACATGATTGGTTGTCTGTAAGAAGACAACCAATACTAGGAATAATTAGTGAATACAATTGGTATAATTCCCACCTGAAGCCTTCAAGGAAGTGTAAGAGTAGAACTTGAGTTGTATTACCTTAGAATAGGTTTAGGAGGTGAATTCAATCACCCTAGTGCTCTCACACATCTGTTTACAACATATCTTACTTATTTTTGCACGCCTTAGTTAGAGCCACATCAACTAGTCGTATCGACAACCAAAAATCAGTTCATAATTGTGTTATCCTTCCTTGAAATCAGTTATAGTAAGCCTTAAATCATTCACACACACACCATTTCTCTGTGGGATCGACCTGTGCTTGCCACGCCTCCAACGGCGTTGTGCACTTGCAGTATTACACATAGGAAACCATCTTTAAAGACCTACCAAGTTTTTGGCGCCGCTGCCGGGGACTTGGCGTGTGCTGTGTTGATTATTGTCTTTCTTCACTGAATTTTCACCCCTGTATATATGTTTGCATTGTAGTTTTAGCCCTTAATTAGTGTAACTTAGCTTATTATATCATTGCATTTAGCTGTTAGTTTTCTTTTTCTGCATTGCATCTTCTATTGCATATTGTTACTATATCATTGCATTTCAGTTAATTTCTCTATTTCTGCATCTTTGCCTTGCATTCTCTTAGTGCATTGCTACATTGTTAGATTTGTTAGTTCTCCTTTTTGTTCTTTAACTCATCTGTAGCTTACCTTCTATTCTTGTTACATCTTTAGCTTAACTCATCTAGCACAACCCATCTGTAGTTGCATTCACTCCCTTAGCTGCATATTGTGTTAGTCGAAATAAGCATAACAGCTTTTCTTGTGTTGTGCACAACCTGTGTACTCAAGCTCGTGCTTGACAACCCGCCTACGAAAAACCAAACGACATAACTCATTGTCATTACTCTCAGTCGCTTAGACTGATTTTGATATTGTTTGAACTTGCATAGTCCGAGAACTGAACTTCCCCTCTGAGCAACAGGTACACATATCCTCTGCTGAGCAAGCCAAAGGAAGGTAAGACAAGGAGCAGATCAACATAGCCATGTGGCTGCAACCGCTGCCCTGTCACAGTTGCGCCTGAGCTGCGAATTGGAGGTTATCCAAACTTGCTACTAAACTGTGCATAACTAAAAATCTGCTGAGCATCTCTGCCTGTGCACCTGTGAGCCACAACAAGCATAGTGTATTGCCCTGTCACATGTGATTTTGAGGTTAGCCTGTGAATGAGCCATAACAAGCGTATTGTATCACCCTGTGATATCTGCTGAGCCTTGTAGTGCCCTGAGCCTCCCCTGCTATTTATAATGTTCATGTGAATGGTTCCTTGATCGTTGACCTCATACATGATAGCTGAGTTTGCGATATCCTTGTGCTGACTTGTATGTATATGCGGATCCATGAGTTGTGCTTCATTGCTATTTTGCTGATCCATGCACTCCTGCCCCTTGTTCTCGTAATCGTGCATTGAACCATTGGTGAATGGCCGCATTTTCCTCGTGAGATATTGACCTCCAGCCACGAAGCTTTGTGAGTTGAGCTTAAACTTAGATAACCAAGCTCCTGAAAAACCCAAGTTAAGTCAACTGTGATAGTTGATATCAACTACCCTGTTGATTCCGACAACCCCGAGCATACCCCTGACCCGTGGTCGCTTGCCTTGGATGATTGCGGTGGTGCTCAACCTTGACCTTGTCCGCATCTTGAATCTGTGCTTGCATAATGCACTAGCCACATACAGTATCTTTGTGCAAGCTCATATGCTAGTGGAGTACCTACTTGCTAGCTGAATGGTTATATCACTGATTGTTCCTTTAATCTCAGCATAACCTGTGCATTCATCCCTGAAATTGATTGTCATAAGCATTGTCCTGTGGCACATCATGACTGTCTGTTAAACTAGTCTCCCCTGGAATCTCGGAATTGTGTGCATAACTCTGTGACGTTTGAAGCAAAATTGTGTTTAGTGAAACCTTTTGCTCTTGGGTGATGTGTGCATTAAATTCTTTGCCTTAACAAGCACCAACTCCAGCCCCTGTAGCTGTTGAGTTGAGCTATAACTTGGTTAGCCAAATTAGCTGCAGCCCCAGCTGGAGTCAACTGAGATAGTTTGAGGTCAACCAAGCCAGTTGACACATTCTGTGGTATGTTGTAAAATGCTGAAAGTGTGTATCTAAATTGTGGCTGACATGATAAACCCTTGATGCTTTGAACGAAATTCCATGCTCATCTGATAAACCCCTGCCACATCTTGGATCCATGCACATTCTCCTTCGATATATTGAGTAACATATGCGCTATTTTACTGAGATTGACTCTGTGTACATTCTCTGGCCTTGGAATCTCACCTATATTGCTTCCTGTAGTGTGAATTGCTTGGTTGTATGCTAGTCTGAAATAGTTGCTGTGATCACAACACCCTGTGAATATCTGGAATTTGTGCATGATCTCTGAAATTTGAAGTCAAATATGTTAACACTCTGTGGCATGTAAATCTGTTAGAAATTGCTGAAAATTGCTCATCTGTGCTTCTATGAACCAATATCTGCAATCTGTGTATGATCCTGTGACACCTGAGTGAATTGTTAAACAACTGAATTTGCATGAGCATCTCACTTGTATAACTCTGTGCACCATACACAGTTTTACTCTCTTTGTTCACCTGCCAAGCTGTGCTGCGCATAAGCTGCACTGTGCACTGCCAGTGCTGTATCTCCATGTGTGCTAGAAAATTGGGTGTCATTCTTGTGAGTTTGCTTGTTCTCTGTGTTAATATCATAAGCTGAGCCGAGTTGCAAATAGTTGTGTTAACCTGTGATCACCAAAGCCTGTGCTGTGAATGAGCTATCCTTCCAGCCTTTGCTGAGCATAAACCAACCTAAGCTGTGATGTGTAATCCATGCTCAATACCCTGTGCACTCTCCAGCAGCAAGAAACACTCCTCAGTGCTTAGAATCAGGTGCCAATTTTGTTGAGTGAGTTGTGTCTCACTGAGCTCTGCACAAAATGAAGCCCACTGTGCAACAAACCAAAGCCCACATAAACCAAAGCCCACATAAACCAAACTGAAGCCCACATAATCTGGTCGCATAAACAATCGGGATTTGCACCCCTGTGGGCTTAGCTTCCCTGTTTTTGAGACATCATTGGTTATACATGCTTGATGTGTGCTAAGCTATGCTTCTTTTTGAGTTCAAATTGAGTTGCTAGATCATGTCGGGATTTTGGTCTCTGAATCGGGAATGAAAACAAATCCATCGGAGAACTTGCTTACGGGCATGATTCATGTTATGAAACCCCCACGAGACCATAGTGATTTTAGGGAATATTATGAACCTTCTCATGGGCCTGACCTTGAATACTCATACCTAATCATTATGACCACATGTATCATCAACCACCATGGGAGGTTGAACAATTTTATACTCCCCCAACCCCTTGTATGCAAATACTAATGGAAAAGCTCATAGAGCAAAACAAGGATATACTTGGATGGAAAATGCATGATCATCCCTTCTCTAGTGAACCATGTGCACAACCATGTAATGATCATTCATATGAAACATGCATACCCACTAGTGAAGACTCCCCTTCAATTGAACAGCTCATTATGAACATTCAAATGAATCTGACTCGGTTACAAAATGAAGAATGGAAGGAAGTTCATGATAGGATGTTTGTTATCTCTGATAATTTTGAAAATAGTGTTTCTATTCCTACTCATGCAACTGACACTGAACATGAACCTAATCTAGAGGTAAATGAGTGCACTAGAAATGCTACAACTTTGAATAGGGAAATGCATTTTGTTATGATGATGATGATGATGATGAATATGAAGAGCATGTGTACTTTGAAAATGTAGTGGAATCTTTAGGTTCAGAGACATTAAGTTTCTCTTCTGTGAACCCTATGAATGATGCTTCTTCTAATATTCATACTTGTGCTGCTGAATTGGAGTCTGTGCAATTGTTCACTGAAAATGAGCATGCTATACCACCAATTATAACTTGGGGAATGCTAAGACTTTTGTTGACACAGATAATTCAATGCGTGAAATTGATGTGTCCGATTCCATGCCTAGGTTCTGACATGATGTTATGCATGAGGTTGAAATTTTGGGTAGTGATGAGTATGACATGGAGATTGATGAATTGTTTATGCAGGTGAACATGATTTACCTTTTTTCCGACCTTAGGAAAGTGTGTGATGGTGCAAATGATCTTATACATGAAAACAACTTAGATGTACCTAATCTCTCCTAAGGCACAGATTGAAACTCCTCCACCAAACCTAGGTGTAGTTTGTAACAAAATTGCAAAACCAACTTTTCTGAAAATGCCTAATTTAGGCCTAGAGATTTGTGCTTCCCAAGTCCTCTTGGACTATTTTGCATCAAAGTATAACACTTTTAAGGAGCCACGGTTGGAATGTGTATATCTGCATGTTCTTAGCAAAACTCATTTTGAGTTAGACCTTTTGCATGATGTACCTTTAAAATTGCAAGATTTTGTGCTCAAGAACACATCTGTTGACAAGTTTAGGTTTGGGGGTAACTTGTTCACGTATGCAATCTTTCCTGCTCTCTCATGTTATATTTGTGTAAGGTGTTGATGTTTGTACATATCGTCTTTTGGGTTGATCCTCAACTCTTTAGATTGTTGGTATATGGTGAATTTTCATTGTATATAATCCAGTAGGACTTGTTAAATTTTTCTTTCTTGAATCGGTTGAGTCTTACTGCGCATATATTATGCTAATCCGATATGATCTCCGCTGAGAATGTTGGATTCTAGCCTTGACAAATGAAGCTCTAACCTTGCTCCCGCCGACATCCGGTAATCTCTTCCCTTTTCTCTTATCAGCATAGTTCTCATGGTATGTGATGTTTATTATCTGTTGACACATTGAGGACAATGTTTGATTTAGGTTTGGGGGTACATTTGCATATAGAGTTTTTAGTCTTTTATTTCAAAAAAAAAAAAAAAAAAAAAAAATTCAAAACTCTTGCATAAAAACCTCCAACTTTTAGAGATTTTAGAGTCACTAGCATGCTTCTAGCTATGTTTACATAGAGTCGACCGAAATAACGAGAACTTGGGAAGTACTAGAAAACGCAATCGGGTTTCTTAGTTGATTAGAGCGTTAAAGTTGGATTTAACCATATCGGAGGGCGAATTAGGTGCTGTTTAGATATTCGGTAGTAGAATTGTGATCACCCATAGTGGAGACTACCCATTTTACATCAAGCGAGGCACCAACCTTCAGTTTTTGTGACTTTCAAAAAAATCTGTTAGAGTGTGTGTCACCGTACGTCAATTCCGGGTAGGAATGGTGAGCTACCCAACTTCGCACCACTTTCAGCACTATTTTTGATCTCTTGAGTGCTAATTCCGTCAATCATGAGGGTGACGTTTAAAGATGAAAACTTCTTCTAAATACCGATTTGCAGTTAGCATCACTCTCTCCCTCTCAACAACATCAACAGATTCATAGAAACACATCATCGTCAGCAAGCGGAGCATCATCAGAATATTTGAAGAAAAGTTGAGATAGTCCAAGGTTACATGCAACAAAGGAAAGAAAAGAAAATAGGATGAGAATTAATGAAGTTTGTGAAAAAATTGAGTTTTATTGTTATTTTCATTTCATGTATGTTAAAAAAAAAAAAAAAAATGTTTGTCAAGTTTTTGTGAAGTTCATAAGTTCATCATCAACAATTGAAGACCGAAGACCGAAGATTGAAGACGTTTCTATGAATGCTTTGAGAGTGATATTAATTTTCGATCGGGTGAGAAGGTAAGTGAGTACTCCCATCCTTGCTAATGGTTGATTTCCTTTCTTAGAGATCATCAGAAAAAGATTCTTTTTTGTCCACACCTTTGTGGAGTCTCCAGAAATTATTTCGGAAGGATATCCTTCTCACCTACAACGTGTGCAGGATTTCTCTCTTTATTCCTGCCTGCACACATGAGAGACTAATAAAAGCGGTCTTTTTGAGTGCAACTATCATAAAACCCTAATGGTGAGGCAGAAGTCGAGGCTTATGATCACAATCGAATCCGAATTCTTTCATATGGTATGGTTATTTCTCGCTCAACACTTAAGGATGAGAATGCGTTCTTTGGTAGTTCTAACTTCTTGTTACTAGCATGCAGAAACTCTATGTCCTCATAGCTCCTTGGATGCTTGAGACTCTTTTACACTCGAAGTTGGAGAAGGTTTTGTGGGTACACCTGCAGTAAACCCTCACGAGACTACAACTCG
The DNA here is from genome assembly GCA_023531295.1 of Papaver armeniacum. Classification (NCBI taxonomy): domain Eukaryota; kingdom Viridiplantae; phylum Streptophyta; class Magnoliopsida; order Ranunculales; family Papaveraceae; genus Papaver; species Papaver armeniacum. The sequence continues at coordinate 11,631 of JAJJWW010012447.1, forward strand.
TCCACTAGGGACACCTAGGGGTTTAAAGGCTTAGTGCATACGCTAAATGCATTCGAGAGACCAGCGACAGTGGTATAGTTAGGATTTCTTAATTTCTGTTTCACTTGAGGACAAGTAAAATTCAGGTTTGAGGGTATTTGATGAGTGCCAAATATTGCATATTTTTACACCTTATTTATTGGCATTTAACTCATCTTTTGTGCTCGGAAATCGGATATTATCCCAGTTTCGTATTTTCTTTGTTTTCAAGAATAAATATTTGTACTAATTAATTTTGTGTTTTTAGGTAGTAAATAAAGCTTGGAGAAATTAAGGAGCCAAAAGAGCAGAAAAATTGGAGGCAAGAGTCTATGGAGCGAAAGCCAAAGCCCGCGCGCGCATCGATTTGCAACCCAACAAGGAGCAACCCATCTACAAGATATGGGCTTGAGCTATCCAAGACCCGACCCATCACCCGGATCCGAGTCCGTTCCTTCTGAGCCGTTCAGATCTCGCCCATCCGCATCCAATGCTCGCTCCGTCCTTCCCATCAAAACTCGATGTGCCTGCCTCACACCAAAATCTCACCTACACCTATACCCTATCGACCAAAACCATTTTCTCTTCCATCTTCTCTTTCTTCTCCGACAGCTCTGAGAAAACCCATCCCCTCCACCTCCTTCACCCATACCAGAGCCATCACCTCCACCTCCATCTCCTGATACCCCAACAACCGCACCAGAAGCGCACGCACTACCTTCTCCTCCCTACTTACTCTCTATCTCACTCATAGCTTCAACCATAGAAGCTAAGTCGAGATAGGAAGAACTAGGGTTAGGGTTTCATCACATCAATGGTCGAGACGATACAAGGCAGAGAAAGCAGGTTTGGGTTATCGATTAGTGGTTAGTTTGAGTGATTTGTAGAGTATAAATTGTTGTTTTTGATTTGAGAGAAAAACACAGTCTGTTTTAGGGTTTGAGTTTTGTAACTTAATTTCAATTTTTGTTTTATTCCTTTGCATGATGTTCTAATCATCTCTGCTAGGAGTGTAGATGAAACCACTAATTCTTATAAGAATTTAATTCAATTTTCAAGTTTCTCCTCTTCTTGTTGTGAATTGTAATAGGGTTATTATCTAATTGTTGATCAAATTAGTTTGTGATTGGTTGTACTGTAAGAAGACAACCAATACTAGGGAATAATTAGTGAATACAATTGGTATAATTCCCACCTGAAGCCTTCAAGGGAAGTGTAAGAGTAGAACTTGAGTTGTATTACCTTAGAATAGGTTTAGGAGGTGAATTCAATCACCCTAGTGCTCTCACTATCTGTTTTACAACATATCTTACTTATTTTTGCCTTAGTTAGAGACACATCAACTAGTCGTATCGACAACCAAAAATCGAGTTCATAATTGTGTTATCCTTCCTTGAAATCAGTTAGAGTAAGCCTTAGATCATTCACACACACACCATTTCTCTCGTGGGATCGACTTTTGTGCTTGCCACGCCTCCAACAAGGCGGCGTGCGCTTGCGGTATTACACGTAGGAAACCATCTTTAAAGACCTACCACCTCCCACCGTGATCGCCAATTGTTTATGGGTGAAAACTATTCCTTCCGGATTTGGTAATTTGGGGTGTGTGGATGAGGAATGAATCTAAACCTAAACAAATGCCTTTGCGGTGAGTGCTTGTAGATTCGAGAAATCAACAGTGGAAAATCCGCATAAACCAAGAAATGGCCGTTCCAGGACTTGTTTCGGTCACAAAGTGAAGGAGATGGGGTTGATCTTAGGGAGGAAGCGAAGAAGGTATTGAGATTGTGAAGGTGTTGGCTATGTATGACTTGTATCGAGAATGAAGCGGCTTGCGAGGATGTAAGCTATCGATTCGGTGTTTGAATACGATGGTATCAACACCGCCTCTTGTTGTCTGGACTTTTTGTTGTTGGAAATAGGGAGGAGAACCTATTTATACAAGTCATTTGAGCCTTATTCACGTCTCTCGTGGGAAGTGGAGTGATGGAGTAGTGGAGTTGTGTGTTAGTGTTACACGACCAGTCTTGCCCACTTCTCCTGTCATCTCTAACCGTCCATGACTTCCTGACACGTTATTTGTGATGGCGCATTGCACGCTGCACGCTGTAAACCTCAGACCAATACCCCGTATGTATCCCCAGTTTGTGACATGATTGATGTCTCGAGTGTGTGGGTCATGGGACCCACAAAAAGTAGCATGTAATGCTAGACTAAATAACTAAATTATTTAGGAATTGATACTTGTGAAGTATCGTGTGTATTCTATGCAGTCTTGCATCAGTATATTCAGCATTGTTGTTTTTAAGGCTTAGGAGTAAGTCAAGAATTTAAGCGTCTTAAAATAACATCATGTCCAGCCATCTTCGAGTGATCGTTTGGAGGCTATACAAGTAAGCCCTGACTTGACCGATCACTTCATGTGGAATAGTGGTGGACAGTGATTGTGGTGACGCCTTGCTGGTCTCTTAACTCCTAACCAGGGATGCTTGACCAAGCTAGTAGAGTTGGACGGACGAGATGATCTGTGACACTCATCTGCGACCGTTGATTAAGTTTTAGGGCTTTTGAAGAGGTGCGCAGGCATCACTCTTCAGCTTGGTCGAAACCGAGCATGGGAGGTGTTTTGGAAAGGACCGACCGGGCATGCGTGTAGACGGCATACCGGTGTACACGTCCGTACCTCACTATCCCATAAAGGTGCGATCCCAGGCCACTCAATTTGGCCGGCAAAGAGGAGCGGTTGGGATCGATTTGAAGCAGAAATCTGATGCCGCAAAGCCGCGCATCATGCCCACTTCGGGCGCGCGCTTCAAGACGACCAAGCCTGGTCGGTTCCGACCAATTGATTCGGCGTGTGGGTGGTAGGCTGGTGTTCACGCCTGTACTTCATTTCCTCATAGAAACGTGATCTATGCCGCTCAATTTGTATGGAAAAGTTGGTGGTGAGATCAGTTTGTGATTGGGAAGCGCGACCACACTAGTTTGGGCGTGCGTTTGGAGAAACCATGCATGGTATGCCTTGGTCGGTCGGGTGAGGAGATAGATAGTTCCACGGTGATCATGCTGATGCTCACTTTGGACCTGCTCAATTATCTCATAAGCCCCTCATTCGATCGGGAGAAAACAGGACGCTCGATACAAACCCTAATTAGGGTTTTGTGCCGTGCTTCATGCATTGTTTTGTACGCACGTATTGGGACAACCAAACATGGTTGTTCTGTGGAGATTTTCATGTGTGTAGGTGGGCCACGGTGTTTGTGTTAACATTTTCGGGCCCTTTGAATCTACAACTATACCCTCCATCTATGCTGCGAAGATGGATGGTTGAGAGCCCGATTTTACGACACATGTAATGTCTTTGTAACACTAGTTTAGGGTTTCACGTCCATGTTGTTTTGGTACAGACGAGGCCGGTAAGCGTTGCTTCCCTCTTGGGAGGCCGACCATGTGGGGCCCGTATTGAGTCGGTGGTGAATACTCCGATACCTGCTTAAGGGTTATGGATTCGATCGGGCCATCAATCATCTTTGGTGAAGTTGGATGGTCATGATCGATTAAGACCGGATATGGTCAGTTCAGGTTCAAACATGCTCAATCGGGCTAGTATAACACACCGAGAGTTATAGCCTGCATGGGTATTTCGTACATGTTTTATTATTAATGCTTGGAGATTCGTGTTGCTCGCCGATAACAACACTCGGTCGTCATCCGCACCGGTAATGAGTACGGGAAATACAAGGCTGGTCATGCATTAATTAATAATGTCTTTGTAAATTCAAAGTATATATGGGATTGTTGCTACATGCTCCAACTGGATGAATTTTGTGTATTTAATTCACACCCAGAATCGGGATTGTTGCCACATGCTCTATTCTAGGTGAATTAGTAAAGTGAAGAATTATTCATCACTTATTAATGGCTTGGTCTTTTGCAAGATGTTAGCGCATAATTTTGGCTTTTACATTTTCAGCCCTTAAATGAAAATCCACCATCAACATCCCCGTATCGTGCCATCGCGTTAGTGGTCCAATTAAATGATAATAGACCCTGTTTGCTCCATGGGAAAGATAGGTGATGTCATATCATGGGGAAGTGATTTGATGTTAAATTCTAGATTGATTTTTTACAGATTGTTCTGTCAAAACTGTTGTGGATTTTTGATGTCTAATATATATAGTCCATTTACACTTTTCCTGAAAAGATTTTTTGTTCTTAGAATTTGTTGTATCACTAAAAAATACGAGTAGTACTTCTAAATATACCGCATGGAAAAAAGAATTAAAACCGCCCCTTACACTGAAGATGGGCCCACCATGAAGGGAGATTATAGGGTTAGTTTTTATTTGAAACATGTTTTGAGGAATACTGAATTTTTTTGAGGCAAACTAAATAATGCCAAAATAGGGTCACTAAATAAAAAACAACATCACCCCTTATCCATCCTTTTTGATAATGTCAGAACTACCCATACATAATAAGTGTTACTGATTGTGATTAGATTTGATTAATTAGGAATTTTAAGGATTGATTAAAAATTAAGTTATTAGTGTTAAATTAGTAGACAAATCAAATTTATGTGAGAGACTTGGGATTTAGGAAGAAGAAGAAGAAGTGAAAAAAAACTTGGGTTTTGAGATTTTAGTGATTAGAAGTGACCAAAATGTGTGAATCAAATTAAAGGTAGACTTCTATACGAGGTTTAATGTCCTTTTTATAAGTTGAATCTGTCAAAAAATTGAATTTTAAAACCCAGATCTACTGACTAGACTTGTCATCCGAACCCATGTATATTTTCAAAAAACAGAGGTTCGGCTGACAAGTTATCAGCCGAACTTCACTCTGTAACTGACGAATTTAGGTTCGGCTGATTCAAACAAAATCTAGCAAAATCCATCAGCCGAACATAGTGTTTCTCTAAATCATATACTAGGTTCGTCTCAAAATTGATATTCCAAGATCAGTCGAACTGATCTTCTGAAAATTTAAAACGAAGAACAAGGCTGAGTTAATTTGGTTGAACAAAATCTAAAGAAAGTCGCATTAGCCGAATATAGTGTTTCTCTAAATCATATACTAGGTTCGGCTCAAAATTGATATTCTAAGATCAGCCGAACCGATCTTCTGAAAACCCTAATTTCATCTTTGAAATCATATTCTATTGATCAAACAAAATAAAATCAATCAAAAACAAGATAGGTTTGTTACAAATACATTCTAAAATACATTTGAGAGCAATTGAGATTGGATTTTGCACTCCAACTTCGCTCACTTCGATTCGTGTTTCCTTTGCTTTATTAATTGCTTGATTGAATTGGAGTCCAAGATGTTTAAGTTTAAAGGTGATTTTGATTTTGATTTTAGGCTTTTGAGGATAAGGGCCCTTTAGTAATTTAAATTGTTTAAGGATATATAGGTAATTGCACTACCTTTAGACACCCTTTATAAACCCACCCTATATGGGATAATAAATGAGTATGCCTCAAAAAAATTCAGTATGCCTCAAAACAGGTTTCTTTTATTTTGTTTTCTAACGCGATATGTTAAGAATGGTTAAGAATTTATTGTTTTCGGAAATAAGAGCACTTCCTATGAACTCAACACACTTGAAGTCTGTTGATTTTGATCCCACTATGGACTCAACAAACATGAAAAATGGATGTACAAACCAACAAACTTGTTGGTTTGTTGAGTGAGATGGAACATGTAATGTGGCGATGGAAGGCAGGCGATCGTGCCACAATCGCTGGCGTTGGAAGGAAGAACGCTGGAGTTGGAAGGAAAAACTCCAGCGTTTGAAGCAAAAACGCCCCCTGCTTTTCTCTCCCAAACCCGGTTATTATATTTAGGGTTTATTTTTTATTTATTTTTTTACTCCCTCCGTCCCACTATTAAGTGACCTAGTTCAAGTTTGCACAATTTTAAGGCAAACAAGGGAAAAGAGTATTTTTAAGCATATTTTATAATTATACCCTCATGGATAATAATTAGTGAAATTTTGAAATGATTTATCTCTCAAATTACACCACGGATGTTCGCAAACTTCATACCATTGAAAAGCATTTTAAAACACCTACGTAACGAATATAAACATGCCTATCAAATTATGCATATTTCTTATATTTCTTATAATCAATTAAAAGGATAATTTTAGAAATATCTCCTTGTTTATTGATATAGGTCACATAATAGTGGGACAAAATGTAAAAGTAAGTAGATCACTTAATAGTGGGACGAAGGGAGTATTAGTTAAATAATCTGTGGGACCAAACTCTTACTAGTTTATATAAATAAAATCATTAATGGGACTCAACTCTTATTAGTTTATATTAATAAAATCACTAGTGGATCCCTAAAATATTATATTTGTTCATTTTGCCTTGGTTCTCATAGTGGAAAATGCAGTTTGTTCATTCACGTGGCTCAACAAAATAATAAGTTTGTTGATTGCCATATAAGAATTGCCCTAAGAATCCACAAAATAAATGGATCATTTGCACCTAGCTAGCCTTGGATTCACGTACGGCCGATGTGTTCGTATGGTGTGAGACATGTTGGCTCAGTAATTACACGCAAGGTTTGAAAAACGGGTCACGACCCAGGTCACGGGTACTAGGCGTGACCGTTATAACGCGTTTTGACGGGTGTGAGCACGTTTTGGGCAAAAAAAACGTGTTATTTAGAGAAAAAACGCGTTTTTTGTACGTTTTTTCATAAAAACGGGTGTTATAACGGTTAAATAGAAAATTAAAAAAAAATTATGATATTAAATTCCTATGTAATTGTTATAACGTACGTGAAAACGTTATAACGTGCCTAAAAAAATGTTGTGACTATTTTTTTTTTCTTTTTTAGTACTCCCTCATTCCCTAAATAGATGACCTATTGATTTTTAAATTTTGTCTCACTAATAGATGACCTATATCATTCAAAAATGAGATATTTCTAAAACTACCATTTTAGTTGATTATTGTTAATATAAGAAATATATATAATTCGATAGTCATGTTTATATTCTTTACGTAGGTGTTTTAACTTTTAAAAGGCTTTTCACTATACAAATTACGAAAGTTTGATATCATAAAACTCGTGACAGTCAATTATAGCCACTAAAACTTTGTCGGCAACAATTATGCAATACATGCATAAGTAATACGAAGAAAGAATCAACAATCATCATTCCAATTTAAGAAAATTCATAACTGGAAGAAAAAAGAAAAGCAAAAAGGCAAAGGAGCAGAATCTGATAACGAAGATTCAGAACAAGTGTATCATAATGAGCCATGGAAACCTTGTGTGTAGTATAGATGAAGAAGAACTGATTTTCATGCGGAAAAGAAGAACAAGTACCAGTCACACAAAAAAAAGACTGGGTTTTTAAAGAATCTTTTTGGACGAAAAAAAAAAAGAATATTCATGTCGGAGAGGGTACATCGCACAGTCCTCTAACCTCTACAGAAATACATAGGTCTACTATGCGGCCATCACAACCAATTAGGATGAAGGTGGATCAATATGGGAGGACAATATAACACTTCTAGGGATTCTCAACCTTCGATGACTGATAGGTGTCTAAAACACCTAATTTAATATCTAGTATTTATGCTTTCTTTGCTATTTTTCGTGTGAATTATGTATCTTATGTTTGTTTTTGAGTTTCTTAGGTGTTTGAGGTTATCTTGACCAAAGGGAGTGGAACTCGCTCAAATCAGATTTCTTTGTATAACCTTGAAGAGGACGAAAAGAGCGAAGACAAAGGCGAAAGAACGAGGTTATTCCGATCTCGTATGAGGAAGTTAGAAGCCTCTGAAGCAAGTTAAAGTTGTCGCAAAAGAGTGAGGCAGCACTGAAGCTATTAAAGGCAGGCGGCACAATTACTCGGGGGCAGCCGTAAGAACATGAAATGAAGCTGTCGGTCTCGGTAGGCGACGGTGGAATGATGATTGTTAAAGGCAGATAGCCAGTTCGTTAAGGGGCACCTTATCCTTTATAACTAAAGCTAGGTCGGAAAACACAAGTCCAGTTTCTTTCACTAAACCATGAAGAACAAAAGCTGCAGAGCCAAGTTCACCGCCTTCCATGCCTTAAGGTGGCTAGATGGTTATGAGAGTTTTAGAAGCTGAGAAAGAACGGGAGGTTTCGCTCGAGTTTTGGGTTTTATTTAGGATAGAAATTGCATTTGGAGAACACAAGGAGAACACACGATCTGCTTTGCACGGGAGATTTGAGATCTGTAAGAATGGATGCAATTGAATGAGTGTTTTGGATTAATGAATGAATGGGTTTGCTTTGTATGAAATTGTCTTAGCAGGGAAGGAGATAGAACTGTCAATATGTAGTTCATCTCTAGATCACCAGCACAATTCACACAAGGTGCTTGTAAAAAGGCCTGAGTGACCCAGTCTTTCCATTGTTGCTTCTCTAGCCATGGAGTGCAGGTATGTCTACATGTGTTAAGCTTCTTTGGGAAGATGGAATGGAGAATGGAAGAGCTAAGGGAAGTGGTACTCTAGATGGGTTCAAGAGTTTGCAAGTGATGATTAGAATTTGTGAAGAGCTCGAGCTAATCAAGTCAAGAATGAGCGGCGGAGTTGCTGTGCTGGTGATGTGGCGATGGCAATGGAACTTACGGGGCTTACGGTTCGGGTGGGAGGAGCACCCGGACTGGTTATATTACAAAGAATGAAATGGGTGGGTTGGCGAGGTTGGAAGTTATGATGAATTGGTGGTTAAAGTGATATGGAAGATGAGAATGGGGTTGTGAGGTGATTTTGAATAACGGGAGGTGGCGGTGGTTATTGCTCTTGGTCTTTGTTGCTCAAGAGTCGAGCACAAATCGCAATGATGGAGTTCTGAGTTGGTGGTGTTAAGTGAAATCTTGCAGGTGGTGAAACTGCAGTTGGTTTTGCTGGAGACTAAGTTTGTTCCTGGTGCTAGTTGAAGATGAATCGAGACAGTCAGGCGTGGCTGGTTCGATAATTTAGTCTTGTTGCTCATTGCGGGCGAGTTGGCATGACAGGTGAGAATTACAGTGCTTGCAACAAGAGGTGAATGTTATGGCTTGAACGGGGGATGCGAGAGTCGAGGCTAGAAGAATGTTAGGTTTGCGGGTGGAGTTATGGGCTGAGTTCGATCTTTGTGTAGAATAAGGAACTGTGTGCAAAAGCTACTATTGTTGTGTATATTGAGCTGTAGCTAAAAACGGCAGTGGCGCTTGACTTGGAGGAAATGGAACTGAAGCTGTTACTGGTGCAGTGAGAAATACATGGCAGTGGCTGGTCTGATGTTGGTAGTTGAGATGATAATTGCAGCTGCATTTCGAGACTCGCATGTAGGAGCAGTACGGGAATGGAGACTGGTGGAGCTGTTGACGTGGAGTTCAGCTTGCTACTGTCTCAGTGGGGTGACTGAATTGGTGGTGTCTTTGAATTGCAGTTGAGATTTAGAAGCAGCTACAACTGGTTTGTGAATGGTGTTGATACAGTGATGCTGGATGAATGCTTATAGGGAGAAGTGAACTATGGTGCTAAGAGGTTGCTTGCTGGTGACAATGGCAGCTGTGACGTTGGTTGTGAAGCTAATGGGATTGGTTGTGGCAGTGAGCCGAGGAAGAGAAGAGAAGCAGCTCAGGCTGGTAACGGCAGTGAAATTGATAACAACAAAAGCAGATGAAAATTACACAGAGCAGGGAATGGATTGTGAAGCTGAGCCGCTTGTGCGAAAAGTGGGCGAGATTGGTGCAGGTGAGCATAGCAGGGATGTCGGATTGCGGAAGTTAAAGCGTGAATCATAATATTTCACTGAATCATGAAAGGGGTATGAGTCGAACGAAAGAGTTGGCGGCCGGACATATGGGCTACGAGTCACGCTTTTAGGCGCGTTTTCGCAAGAACAAGAAATTGGTTTAGGTGGTATTTTGTGAATGTTTGAATTGCAGAGAAATGGAGTTGAGATTCTGGGAGTGTGCACTTGCTGGTGACGTCTTCAAAGTACTTCAAGTGATCGGAGAAAGTTTTCGGTGACGGATTCGCGCCGGTGACCCGGATTCCGTGATGACGTCATCAATTCCGGCGACACTTTGGACCCAAAATTCCAGAGACATATTTTTACTCCTGGGCTTGGTGGACCAACTTGGAGACGGGTTTGAGAAGAATTAACCTAATTTTGGGAAAGTATCCTTATGGGGAGAAAAGCATATAAATAGAAAACTCTTTTCTAAACCTAGATATCTCCAAGAGGGAGACTTCTACTTTTGTTCTAGGGTTTCACATGATAGGTTCTTCTAAACTTTCTATGATGATTTCCAAAAACACAAGTACTTGATTTATTATTGGTTAAAGATGTAGTTGGATTTTGGAAAACAAGTTATGATTCTTATGAATTAGTTTTCTCTCAATATTATCGTTTGATTTCTACGGGTTATAATAATTGCATGATCGAAGTATTGCAATATGATTGAATGTTTGTTTAGTCGAGTCTAGAATTGATTGAACTCATATCCATATCTATAGCTATTTTAGGGTTTTCATCGAGCGATAACCTTGAATACGAGTAGCATGATATGATTCTAGGTTGTAGTGATACATCCTCGTAGTCATATGTAGAAATTGACCTTTGTTCGAATTGTTTTGCGCAATGTATTACAATTGCATTGATTAGCCTATTTCTAAAACTTAATGCTCTAGGAATTGAACTTGATTAGCGCAAGCGTTAGGTTTTCTTTAGGTAGAATTCACACACTGACTCTAATGTGTGTGTTGATAACTTTGGAAATTAAGGAGTATTCTTGCAATAAGGTATTCTATGGCTTTGATGATAGCGAGATTAAATACGAATTCTATTCATATATTCATAAACTTGTTTACAATTGAAGATGAAACCTTTATCCAATATTTCACATCCTTGATTTGCGTGTTTACTTTTATTGTTTTGCTTTTATTTTATTTTTATTTACACAATCACAAAACTACCGGTGTTATTTATAGGGAACCGAAACAATTTGACAACCTAGACCTCTCTGTGGGATCGATCCTTTCTTGCCCTTGCTATATTTATATTTTGAGTAGTAAGAAAGTGTAATTTATTTTTGACGCTTACGGCCGCGATCAATGACAAGATTTGGCAAAAGTAAAACATGTCGGGAAAAAGTCGATTCTTTTGTTGGACGTTTTTTCAATTCCAATGATATTCCCTTCAATGTGGCTAACTCATCTCAGTACCACGAGGCATTCGATGTAGTTTTCAAATTTCGGCCAATCCTATAGAGTTCCATCATCTTATAAGTTGTCGAATCCCATATTAACTTCAGAAAAACAAAGGATTGAAAAAGATGTGATGTCTGTCCAACGACATTATTGGAGAGAATATGGTTGTACACTCATGTCTTATGGTTGGAAAAACAAAAGAAACCATACGATTGTAAACTTTCTAGTTTACAGTGGTAGTGGAATTACGTTTTTGAAAAGTGTAGACATAGAACATAATCGGTTGACGATAGAGTATTTAATTACTTTGTTCAAGCCCGTTATAGATGATATCGGTCCGAAAAACATTGTTCAATTAGTAACAGATCAAGGATCCCAATTCAAAGCTGCATGTAACGAAGAATAACTTCATTATATATATTGGGAATATATTAATCATTAACTTCGTTCTATTTTTGTTTGAATAGGTAAGAGATTGGCATCAAAATATGAAAGGATATGTCACATTTTTCTGGGTACCTTGTGTTGCTCACGTATTAGACTTGATGTTGGAAGATACATAAAAATTCCCCTTTGTTAAAGATGTGATTGGAGAAGCAAGACAAATTAGCAAATTTATTTACAATCATGGTTGGGTTCTTGATATATTTCGACAACATTCTGCAAGACGCAATCTATTGCGCACTGGCTTAAAAAGGTTTTCAACGAATTTTATTGCAATCAAAAGCATCATTGATCAACGTAATGCTATCGAGCCTATTCCCGGACAAAGAATTTCGAAATCGGATGAGGCAAAAACTAAACAAGCCGAGATAAGTGAAGAATATTATTTCAAATGAGATGTTCTGGACGACGTGTCAAAATGTATGCATAATGGTTGGTCCTTTATTGAAAACGATTCGTTTGTTTGACTCAGACAAACCCACCATGGGTTATTTGTTCCATGCACTTGCTACATGTGTGTAAACTATACAAATGGGTTTGGGATCAAATCGAAATGCTTCTATGTAATAAAGAAACGATGGAAAACTCAGTTGAGTTCTCCTCTTCATGCTGCAGCGTATTTTCTCAATCCTTATTACATCATTAACCCAACAACTAATATCATCAATAATGAAATTTCTGAGCCACAAATTTGCCTTACTGAAGTTATTTCAAAATGGTTAGTGGCCCAGCTAGAACAAGAAAAATGCATGCTAGAGGTACAAAATTACTAATACTATCTCCAAATATGTTTAATTAAGTAATTTAAATTTCTAGTAACAATTGTACTCTTCTTTGTAGGCGGGAAGAATGTGAATGATGCAAGGTCAATTTGCATCACCATCGGACATACGTATTGCAGCTCAACATGGTGGTTATCTTATGGTCTTTGAGTATCCATCCCTCAGAAGACTGTAGTAAAGATATTAAGTCAAACAAATACATCGTCTGGATCTGGAGAGAAAGTGGAGTGTGTTTGAAAGAATCACACCAAACTACGTAATCGTTTACTTTCATCTAGAATAAATGATTTGGTGTATGTCTAGTACAAGTTGAAGTTGGAGCAACAAAGAATTAAAGGTAAAGCAAGGCGACATAACATTGATGTTCACGACGTTCATAAGTCTACTGAGGGATGACAATATGCTTGAATGGATAGCGGGGAAGACGAAACACCAATTTTACCTCAAGAAGAACAATGGTTAAATATCTTTCCGTCAATAATGAGCATGTCCCTCTACCATACAACTGGCATGATCCTGAAGTTCAAATCTCATACGAAAGGTTACCGGTGAGTGAATTTGTTTATGACTTTGGTAATCTTTCATTTGGAGACAATACACAAGGTAATGAGAATGTGAATCCAACATATGATTCTCATTACAGTTCTGGTCGCTCTGACCATGGTGTTCAACATATGAACGAAGGATATATTTCTAATATTGGTAAAAATAATGAAGTAGGTAACAATGATGATGAAAATGAAGGAGGTTATGATGACGATAATGAAGGTTATTATGATGATGATACTTATGCAAACGAAGATAGCCAGTACCCCCATGACGATGACTATGATGTGGAAAGGAACCGCCAAGAAAATGAATAATACATGAATAAATCAAAAAAAAAGTGGTGGTCGTAGTTGGTTCGCGTAGCTTTTTAAATGATGAACACTAGTTTAAAAATCCTATGTTTTTTAAATTTGAAGTTTTTAATCATGTGGTTATTTTCCCCGTATCATTTAAAAAGAATTAATTCGAAGTTTTAAGCTTTTAATCCGGAGAAAGAAAAAACCTCAAAAAATAAATGGTAAGAAAGTTATTTACACGATTATAACGTGCGTGATAATAGGAAAACAATTCTAAAAAACGCACGTTAAAATTTTATTTAGAAGAAAAAAACATTCAAACTAGTTTTAGAAAAACGGTTATAACGTGTATGAAAACTGAAAAATGGTCCTAAAAAACTGCTGTTATTTCCTATTTATCGGCGGGTACATTATTTATATGTCCCTACTTTTGACACCCAATAAATATATCCTTATACAACAATAAATATGTCCCTACTTTTTAACAACCTTATCCATTTAAAATTAGATTACCTTAATACCCTCACTCATATAATATTTTTCCTTATTTCAAAATACAACAAATTTCTTCCTCTACCACTTCACCACCAACATTCAACTACCATTCCACCACCACCGTTCAACAACCACCACCTACCAACCGCCACCACCACCACTCCTTCACCACGACCATTACACCAGCAACAGTCCTCCACCACCACTAGTCCGTCGCCGCCACACCACTAGTCCGTCGCCGCTACCGTCGTCGCCGCCATCACTGGTTCAGATATTTTTGTATCAACAACAGGAGTTGATCCAAAAAAAATTTGAACCAACAGTATGAGTTGATCCAATTTAGGGATCAACAACGATAGTTGATCCAAAAAAAAGGATCAACAGTAGAAGTTGATCCAATTTAGGGGATCAACAATGGTAGTTGATCCACTAAATTGGATCAACAATGAAAGTTGATCCATGTAAATGGAGTGAACTTTGTGTGAGTCGAACACGCATCATCTGACATGGAGTCAGTCATGCTACCATTGCACCACAAGTTCAACATTGGAAGAAATTTACATGATTTAAACTACAAGCATGATTTAAACTACGATGCTAATTATACTTATCCAAGGACATATTGTCAACAATATGATTTGAAAGGATCAACAACAATAGTTGATCCCATAAAAAATTGGATCAACAATAGGAGTTGATCCCATAAAAAGTTGGATCAACAATAGGAGTTGATCTCATAAATGGATCAACAACCGTAGTTGATCCCATAAAAAATTGGGTCAACAATAGCAGTTGATCCCATAAATTTGATCAACAACCACAATTGATCCCATAAAAACATATAAACAACAACAATTGATCATCACTTGTAGCTTCATGAACAACAAAAGCTTCAAGACCAAGATCTTCATCTGAAGCTAAACACAAATCTGACTCCAACCCCTCTGTAATCTTCCCAGCTCCTATTATACTCCATTTCCTTCCATTAGTTGTACCCATCTAAACGCATAGCAAGCTGACTGAACCCTATTACAACAACCTTGTTTTGCACCACCCTATTGAAGTTGCTATATCATTGTCTGTTTCAACCCAGATAACCACCATATTTCATTCAACAATAGGCTTCAATCTCTGTAACAACAACTCATACCAATACTGCCACCAGCCAGCATCAACTCAACACCAACATTCATCTGCTTTTCTTTACCGATCAAAAAAAAAACATTCATCCGCTTTTCAACAAACCCTAATTCAACTTTACTCCATCTGAATCTTCGGTTCTTCTTCAATTGATTCAACGGCAACAGTACCCTCAAACCCATTTTAACACCATCGTCTTCTTGTTTCAATCAACAGCAGAATTATCTCTTCTTCCTTTATGAGTTCAACGAATCAACCTCAGATCCATTCCAACCCCATCGTTTTCTTCGAATCAGCACCATTTTTTTACACTCTCAGATTCAATTCCTGTTGCAAATATAAACCCTCTTGGCAGTAGCAACAAAGATATTCGTTTCCATCTCTGTCTTGATTTACTTCATCAGTAGCCGTTCCATCTTTCTCATCTCACAATTTTTGCTCTTCACTCTCTTAATTAGTTTCTCAATGGGTGGTGGTGGGATTGGTTTGGTTGGATTTTCAATCACAGATCTCTCTCAATCTCAAATCTAATAAATATCAAATCTAATTGATTTTGAATCTGTCGTAGAGATGGAGATGTAGATGGTGACTAAGGAGGTGGTGGTGGTGGTTATGGTGATGGTATTGGTGGTGTTGGTTGTGGTGGTGACGGAGATGGTATTGGCGGAGGCAACGATGAAGATGAATTTGTTCGTGTTTTTCTCAGAAGTGAGGAAGAAGCTGAAGTATAAAACACATAGGGGTTAAAAAAAGGAAACCATGAAAATAACTTTTTTAGATAGAAATTCAATTATGCCATCAGGGACACTTATAAAGTCTGTTAGGGATATTTGTGAAGGCTCGTCAAAAGGAGGGACAATAGTTCAACTACCACTTTCAATATCCAATATCCAAATCCCATTTTCCAGTAGCACGTAACAGGTTGGGCAGAGATAAACCACATAACGATCGTATCTCCAAGATATGGTTAAGTTTATACACCGGCTCTGCTTTGGGCAACTGTCGGGGGCAGCAGTAAGTCCTTGGCACCTTAGGTGTCGCGGGTGGAGCAGGGGAGCGGTCACACCATTTTAGTAGGGTTTACGCATTCGCGACTGTTAAAATAGCATGCCCACTTTATCCCTTCCCGGAGCAAGCAGGGCTACAGGGAGGAGTCCCCCCTTTCACAATCCAGCTGCTTTGCATAGCCACAAGAGAGAGTCCCTCCTTTCACGGATGCTAAGATGGTTTCACATGTTCACTGTTATAAGGGACACTAGTCGATAATTTTTCGACAGCTAAGCACATGGGACCAAACTATTTTTTTCCTCTCGGATGACCGAGGAAAAAGTGAAGAGGTAGTCGGGCATGTTGTCGCCGCGTTAAGCGGGGGCCAACCAGACCAAAGACCAAACACCACTCATACGCCAACACGTATTGTCCTTAAAGGAAAGGATCCATCAGGGAGAACTAGTAATCGGTGGTTACAAGAAGAACACGGGCTCCCGGGGAAAGTCCTTCCCAATGGACACGGGCTCCCGGGGCAAGTAGAGGTGTCAAAGAGGCCAGGCTGGCCTGGGCCTGGTCCGATCCGGTCTATATTAGGCAGGCTAAGCCTGGCCTGGCCTGTGTTTAAATAGGCCAGGCTGGTTCCAGGCTCTGCTTTCCGGCCTTTTAGCCCGCTTCGGCCAGGCCTGCCCTAGGCTGGGCCTGAATAAGCCCGCCAGGCCAGCCTGCCATGGCCTGTATAATTAAGAATATTAATTTACTAATACAAAAAATGGTCCGGAGAGAGTGCGACTTCTTTTTCTTTAACTAAACTTATGAAGAAAAGAAAATCTAAAACAGAAAAAATCTCCATTAAATCTAGCTTAATCAGGAGGGGAGGAACTAATCTTTCTATCAGTATCAAAAGCATTATTAAGCATTATTAAGTTTATACAATGTAATATAAACTTAATCCGACTGATTTCAAAGGATTATTGTCGCCCGACTGTTTAACTTTGTTATCTTCATCTTCAACGAATAACTTTGTTATCTTCATCTTCAACGAAGAAACTTTAAGGGAGAGAGACGAAAGAAGAGTAAGATAGAAGAAAGAGAGAGAATACAACTTGGAAATATGTGTTTTTCTTTTTTCAGAATAAAAGTTTAAGAGAAAATAAACTTTTAAAACGGCAGAATCCCCGTTAAACCCTAAAATTTTATTGTCGCGGGTGCACAAAGTCACACTCGTCTGGAGTGGTTCGAACACACACCCACATCGACATGCTTATCATACAACTTACGTTTTAGGTGTATCAAAGTACCAACTAATCTAGATCACATTTCATGTTCACATTTACTTGTAACAATGATTTTAATTATTTAAGATTTAAACTTGGTCATTTTATGGAAACTATAAGTATAAAAGGGAACACACGGCTCCGGATCCTCGGTGCCCAAAATTGCATGTTCCTCTGTACCATCCAACCACAGCGCGCCACATGTCCTTTGCATTTCTCACGAAATCTACCTCTTTTATCTGTTGTTACTCGATAAAACAAACAAAGAAATTAACTGTTCTTCTCCCTCTCCTCCGTCCTCACCCTTGTCAAAATACACAGTGTTTTTTTTCCAAATCATGTAACACAATTTGATGCTGATCAACTTAGATCCATTATTTGTTTGATAAAATCAGTGAAAGCAAATCTAATAAACAGAGAATCTTATTTTTGAGATTATTATGTAAACCAAGTCAAAATTCAAATTGAGAATCTTATAGTTGATTCAGACATAAAAAAAAAGAAGATTATTGAAATTGAAATTGAAAATTTGTAATTAGTTAAGAAAGAAGATTCAAACATCTACCGCTCTTGACATGAGATCACCAGGTTATTCTCCAATGTATTTGAATATTAAGGTCATGAATCATGGATGTAATCTTCATCCCCTTGAAGAATAGAGTACTATCCCAAACCCCCCGCTTCAAGGTAGCACTAATTGTTTTCCTGTTTGTCAAACTTGATTTTGTAAATTCTGTTTCAGATTTCGGATGACATAACAAAAAAAAAAGAAGATGAAGAATCAATTTGATGTTTAATATATAGTATATACTCCATTTATTTCCCTGTGTGATTAAGTTCATAAGCGTTGCTTCAAAAAGAAAAAAGTTCATAACGGCGTTAAACAATAAAATCAAGAGATAAATGCTTAGGACACGTGGCGCGTTGTGGTTTGATGGGACAGAGGAACAAACAGTTTTGGGCACAGAGGATCCGTAGCCGGAACACACATATATAAAATCTTTTCAAAATTAAATTATGTTGTAATTGGATCTTTCCTTAAATTTTCCTTTTGTTTCTTTTCTTTGATTGACTGACTAAATATTAGGAAAAATTATATTTATGTCAGTGACTTATTTATAGTAAGCATGCATCATTACCATACATTTTTAATATTTTAAATGTTGCATAATTTTGCATATCAAGACGTCAATCGTGTTGGACTTCATACGCTTCATTATATACAAGTTATAATTAGAAACAAAATATTGTAGTACTCCCTCCGTCCCCAATATGTAGGCGGAGTTTTCAATTTTTGTAGTCCCATTAGATAGGCGGAATACCAATCTCAAGATGGGTTTTTCTTATATATGCCCTTATTTATTGTACATTGATAATTGTGTTGGAGTGAGACAAAGGTTAAAACAGGAAAGTAGATGGATATTTAGGAAATCAAGATAATTTCTTAATCTAAGAGATTTTGCAAAATCCGCCTATACAATAGGGACGGAGGGAGTATTAATTTTAGCTATTTGGTATTTCTATCACCAAGAAGCAGCGTGGACCAACTGGTTATAGGGCTGAATACATGAGCGTTGTGACCGTTTTTTGACCGTTTTTCCCGTAAAAACGGGTGTTTTTCGAACCATGATTAAACGAGTTTAGAAAAGCAGCAATGAGCTTCTCAAACTCTGTTGTAGCACGAGTCACGACGCATCATCACTGCTAGTTCCTCCTCCCAGCGATAAGCGCGTCGGGGGAGAGGTCTCAAATTATCAAACACAAGATTCCTGAACCAAAACAGCAGCGATCTCTCGTCTTGTACCAAGGTAAGAGCAATTACTTACATTTTCTTATTTTTATTTGCTTGCCCTAGCATCTCTCTAGTCAGTAAAAAAGGAATTAAGTGTTTTATTAAACCCTAGAAATCCCAAATTGAAACCTCGGAGATTTAGCTGATTTTAGTATTTTTCTCATCTGTGTTCTTGTTAGGTAGGAATTCTTGCGTTTGTGGAGTATGGACAATCAAACTCCAATTTCTGCAGAAGAGCCAAGTTCATCAGAAGAAATTAGAAACTGGCTTGAGTTGCCTTCTGATGTTATATTTCATATATTTCTGAAATTAGGGGCAATTGACATCTTATTTAGGGCTCAATCAGTATGTTCTCTGTGGCGAAAAGTTTCCAAAGAGCCTCTGCTGTTCCGTTCTATAGACATGCGTAATAGGTCAGATTTGTTGGATGATAGCAAGTACAATGTGGAAAAGATGGCAAGAGAAGCTGTGGATAGGAGCTGTGGCCAGTTGGTTGAGTTCTCTATGGATAATTTTGGTAGCGATGAGCTCTTAGCTCATATTGCTGATATGTAAATGAATTTTGTATTTCAATTCGTTTTGTTGTGGATTAGGTTATTGACTAAGGTAACAAACACTTTAAAATAGTTAAAAGATGACTAGTTGGAAAGAATAAACATTTACATTATATGATCTGTGTTATTTGGTGTTAGGTTTCGGGCCTTGATTTGTCAGTAAATGTTAGAACAACTTTAATGACAGTATAGAAGAGAGTTCTTATAACGGAGGAGGTAGTACAGTGCATTTGACCAGCCATTTTATGCTCTTAAAATTATAGGTCAACCTTGGGTTCAAAAAGCCTAGTAGTTACAGTTTGTACTTTATCTGTTGAGTTCAAGTATTCGTTGTTTGAAGTGCACCACTCTTACAAGTTTGATCAAACCTGTTTTGGAGCATGGCTATCCATTGTGTAGGATTTATCCTTTGATCAATCCTTTTTCTTAAAAGTACTTTGGGGTACTTGAACATTCTTGTGGTACAATGAAGTCCCCAGATGTTGGCCAATTGCAGATGAACCGAATGATTTCTTTTTATGATATAATAGTTCACCAATGGATATAAATCTGATCAGTCACCTACCGATGGAAAAAATTGACTTGTTCTGCAACTCCTCAGTATTAATGATTTGTTTTTCAGGTCTGGTGAATTGAGATGTCTTCGGCTTGTATCTTGTCATCAAGTTAGCGGTGAAGCATTCTCTGCCATGGCCAAGAAAGCTGTCATGCTGGAAGAACTTGAAATATGCCATTGTTCTCTCTCAGAGGATACACTTATAGCTGTTGGTAATGCATGCCCTCGGTTAAAATCGCTGCGCCTCAACCGTCGAGGCTACAGGAGGCCACACAGAGAGTGTGATAATGAGGCACTAGCCGTTGCAGGGAACATGCCTGAACTGCGTCATCTTCATCTTTTTGGGAATAAATTGACCAATGTGGGCTTGAAGGCCATTCTCGATGGCTGCCTGCACCTTGAATCTCTCGACCTCCGTCAGTGCTTCAACGTTAATCTAGAAGGGGATCTACTGAAGAGTTGTAGGGACAGGCTTGTAAAATTAAAGCTCCCTAATGACTCAACTGATGACTGTGAATTTGATGCTGCAATTGATGATAGATCTTATGAATTTTCTGAAGGCTACTCTGATCTCCAATTTGGACTATTCAGCTACGACCCAATCTTTGGTCTTTAAGACCTCGACCTGGATTTTTTTATGATTAATTCTGTAAAGTATCATTTACTAAGTTTTGGTTTATGACTGATTGTATCAAATGGTTTTGATTTTTTTATCTCGTACTTGTCTCTTGGATTTCGTCATTGTATCAAATGATGTTTTGAATGTTCGGAGTACTTTTTCTTACGCTAGTGTAGCCCCTATAATAATTTTTGTTCTTTTAATTTCCTCATCTGTTTTGGGAACAATACGCACTGAGTGGTGTGTCCTCATCAAGCACGACTCTTTAAACATACCAGTTGAGATACTATAACATTTTTGAATTCGACTCACAGTGACCTTGGGATTTTTGAATCCTTTGACTTCGATTGTAACAACAAATGTAGTTCTAACATATCTTGTCGCGGCACAAACGATCACTATTCCAAAATGACAATAAATGGAGATTGGAAATTTTTCTTTTTGTTTATTTCCAAGGTAATTCGTTCTTGGTAGTAACGACCACTTCCTTCTACACTTCCTTTCATGTTGAATGTTGACTAGAGAAGATTGAGAGTAATTTATTGGCGTTTCAGTTTTTAATGGTTAGAAGTTGAAGAAGTTAAAGCAATGATCTTAGAGCTCTATAAATATAGTAAAACCTCATTAAGCTCCTTTCTCACAGCAGCAGCAGCATTTCTCTCTGTCTGCCTAAGGTGGGAAAGTATTATATCAATTCATTAAAAGAACATATTACTTCTAAAACCCTTCTAATCCGAAATTGATACCTCAAGTTAATTTATCTAATTTTTTTTCTCTTTTGCTATTTGCTACCATAGGTGAGAATTCTTGCATCTGTAGAGGATGGATTGCATTCTGAACAATCAAACTCCAATTTCAACAGAAGACCCGATTTCATCAGAAGAAGTTAGAAATTATGCTGAATTGCCACATGATGTTTTATCTCATATATTTCTTAAATTAGGGGCAATTGATATCTTACTTAGTGCTCAATCGGTATGTCCAACGTGGAGAAAAGTTTCCAAAGAGCCTATGCTGTTTCGTTCTATAGACATGCGGAATAGGTGTTCGTTCATGTACGATATGGAAAAGATTGCAAGAGAAGCAGTAGATAGGAGCTGCGGCCAGTTGGTTGAGTTCTCTATGGATGGTTTTAATAACAATGAGCTGTTAGCTCATATTGTTGATAAGTAAGTTGCATATGAATGTTCGTTGATCTGGATTGTCTGTTGTTTTGATCTGGATTATCTGTCGTTAGGTTGTGTCAGTACAGTTCATTCCTTAGAACACTGGGCTAAAAATGTTTTGTTTTCAGGTCTTGTGAATTGAGATGTCTTCGGCTTGTATCTAGCTATGAAGTAAGGGGGTGATGCATTGATGAACGTGACCAAGAAAGCTGTCATGCTGGAAGAACTTGAGATACGCCACTGTTCTCTCTTAGAGGATTTACTTATAGCTGTTGGTAATGCATGCCCTCAGTTAAAAACGTTGCGGCTCAACAGTCGAAGCTACAGGGGGCACACGTAGAGACTCACTGTGATAACGAGGCACTAGCCATTGCAGGAACATGCCTGAACTGCGTCATCTTCGTCTTTTTGGCAATAATTTGACCAATGTGGGCTTGAAGGCCATTCTCGATGGCTGCCTGCACCTTGAATCTCTCGACCTCCGTCAATGCTTCAATCTTAATCTAGAAGGGGATCTACTGAGGAGTTGTGGTGACAGGCTCATAAAATTAAGACTCCCGAATGACTCCACTGATGACTATGAATTTGATGATGCAATCGAAGTTGGATCTAATGAATTCTCTGAGCGCAGCTACTTCTCTGATTTCAACTCTGACAATGATTCCAGCGACTTCAACTCAGAACCCTACTACAATCCATTATTAGATTTCAGTTATTACGACCCAGACTTGACTTATGACAATGAAGCGCCCTTCGACCCAGACTATTATGTTTAGTTCCATAAAGTATCAGATACTAAATTTTGGTCACTGACTAAGTGAATGGGTGTCCTCTTAAGAAATGGTTGTATTTTTCTTTTTAGTTAGATTTTGCTTTTGGTTTATTGTATCAATTGGTGTTTTGAGTTTTGGAATATGGAATACTTTTTCTTATACAAGTTTTTTCAACTTTGTTATCTGTTGAAGGGGCAGACATTTCCGGCCTAAAGGATCAATCGCAGTCAAATAGAGTATTGCTTGTTGTTGGCCAGAGACAATTCTATTTGGTGTACATATCTGTCTAATTTCCAGACTATAGCAGCGGGAACCTAGTCATGTGGCTCGGTGTCACACGTGGTTAAAACCATGGTTTCCAAACTCGAACCCTCTATATTACAGTATTTTAAGAAACTCCCCAAGCAATAAATACGTTTCCCGAAAACATAAATAGTCTCTGCCTGGGAAAATCCGTGCAACCACAATTTCCTGACCATAGCAGCAGCAGCAGTTATCTTTTGATTTACTCCCAACCTCGAGAGAAATCATGGACAATCAAACTCTGCTTTCATCGGAAGAAGAAGTTAGAAATTGGTCTGAATTGCCTCATGATATTCTGTCTCATATATTTCTTAAATTAGGAGCTATTGATATCTTATTTAATGTGCAATCAGTCTGTTCAGTATGGCGAGAAGTTTCCAAAGAACCTTGGCTGTTTCGTTCTATAGAAATTTCTTTAGATATGCAGAATAGGTGGAGACATGCGGGTTTATTTGAAGATCGCCTGTACCAGTTGGAAAAACTGGCAAAACAAGCAGCGGATAGGAGGAGCTGTGGCCAGAATAAGTGGGAAAATTTGCTCCAGGATAACATGTACCATATCAAAAGAGGGCAGAAAGAAGCAGTTGATAGGAGCTGCGGCCAGTTGGTTAAGTTTTCTATGGAGCGTTTTGACAGTATGAGCTTTAGCTTATATTACATGAGCGTTTTTGGTTAAGTTTTCTATGGAGAGTTTTCTATTGGTTAACTCTCAATTTGTTTGGTTTTGTCAGTTTACATTTTCGAACAACTTAATGACAGTATAGCCTTAATTATCTGTTTTCAGGTCTGCTTCCTTAAGATGTCTTCGGCTTGTATCTTGCGACAAAGTTAGCGAGGATGCATTGGTTAACATGGCCAAGAAAGCTGTCCTGCTGGAGGAACTTGAAATATGCCACTGTTCTTTCTCAGCGGATATGCTTAAAACTGTTGGGAAAGCATTGCCTCAGCTAAAATCATTCCGGCATAACCGTCGAGGCTCAGGTTTCCACACAGAGAGCGTGACGATGAGGCACTAGCCATTGCAGAGAACATGCCTGAGCTGCGTCGTCTTCATCTTTTTGGCAATAAATTGACCAATGTGGGGTTGAGGCCATTCTCGATGGATGCCTGCACCTTGAGTCTCTCGATCTACGTCAATGCTTCAACGTTAATCTAGAAGGGGATCTACTTAAGAATTGTAGAGACAAGCTTATAAAAATAAGGCTCCCAAATGACTCCACTGATGACTACGAATTTGATGCTACAATCACATATGGATATTATGATTTCTCTGGGAGTGACTACAAGGATTTCCTTAACAAAATTTCAGGAAGATACCTTCCAGACAACTACGATGAAGACGACATATTCGATTAGTTTCATACTAACTTGATTAGTGAGTGAATGGTTGTCCTGTGATGAAAAGGTTGTGATTTCTTTGACTACCGTATCTTTGCTCATCTTTTATTAGAGTTTTCTTTTTCTTCATACTATGAAACCTACGATGACTCATAAGACAATGACAGTAACTCGTACTACTATGACCATCCCTACGAGTCTACGACTCCCGGATTACGACCTCGGATTATTAGGCCGACCGGGGCGAGCGAGGACTCTATATATGGTGACTTTTGTCAATGTGAAGCGTGACATTTTTTCAATTACACAAAAAGATTGAATTTTGAGTCAGGACACAGAAAGACTAAGATGTCCTCTAAATCAAATTTTACCTTTTTTTTCCTTTAGACATTTTAAGTAAATAAACCAAAGAGGAAGGGAATAAAGGTATTAGACATTTCGTAAATAAACCAAAAGAAAGGAGCTGTGAAGAAATGCATTTTTATATATTTAAAAACCTCGTATATTTCAAACTACAAGTCGTATTTTTATAAATTTTATATATTTGGAAAGCCCTTTAAATTAGCTACGCAATGAGCACAAACAATGATATCAAATTTTTGTTTTTCAATTTTTTTATTATTCTCCAAATTTTGTATCTTTTCTCCTTAAAAATTAGGCATATCTTAAAATTAGACATATCTTAAAAAAATTGAAAAAAACTACAAGAAAAATAAAATGATTGGTAAGTATAAAAAACAACTAATTTTAAAATGAAAAGCACAACATATGGTGTTGAATCACCACCAAATTATTTGCGAGTAAAAATATACCATGGCCTACCTTTTGGAAAAATGATCTTTTCATGTCGTGTTTGGAAAAATTATACGTTCCAAGTGCGTCGGGAAAAATAATATTTTCACCACTACGGCGGAACTAAATTGTGAACACAAAAATTAGTTTTACGTCCATTTTTTTCTGGTCGGCCATCCCAGTATTAGCGGTCATCTAGTGTATGATTAGTTTCGGTTAAGTTTCAGAATTTTCTGATCCAAAAAATATGATTAGTTTCGGTCAAGTTTCTGAATTTTCTGATCAAAAGTAAAAAAAAAAAATGTTTAATTTTTGGGCTGAAAGAGTCTGGTAGGCCAGTGCAAACTTTTAAGATCCAATAGCTAATTTCCATAGGCCTTATATGGGATTCAATGCGGGCTAACGAAAATGTTTGCCACCAATTAACGACCAGCGAACGATTTTTCTAACAATTTCGAAATACTTGGAGTATTTGCACCTAAAATTTAACGTGAGGGGCACGTTGGCCCACCTTGTATGCAAAAGTGGCACTACTGCTTTCAAACTACACGGATATGAAGCAAAAAGGTGCTTGAGAGGTCTCCATCTAGGCACATATTGTATAACCATTTATGTTGTAATTTATCTATGACACACTTAAACCTTCCTAGACGTGTTAGTGAACTGGCACGACTCCTTTTAACAGATTGATTAGCCTGTCAATTTGCCCGTAGGTTACAAGCTTAATATTCCAGTCTAGGCGCACATGAATCTCACCCACTATCGTCACAAAGAATACGCTATTTGCACCTAGATTTGTTTTATCGGCAAAATACCGAACTTATTTGAATGACGAAACACCGGCAGAGTTGACCGACAAACATAGTTGGCCAAAAAACACATAAGCTTGGTTAGAATAATTTGCTAGGGTGCACCACGCCACCACCTCATTTTTGGTGCAGGTGGTGCGTTTCCAACAGTTCCAAAACTAACACTGTGACCTTGGGATTTCTGAACGTATCAAATGTAGTTCCAACGTATCTTGTGGAGGCACAAACGATTACTAGTATTCCCCAAAATGACAATTAATGGAGATTGGAAATGTTTCTTTTGCTTATTTCCAAGACAAATTCGCTCTTGGTTGTAACAACCACTTCATTCTACTTTGTTGACTAGGGAGGGAAGATTGAGAGTAATTAACTGGCGTTTCGATTTTCAATTCTCACAAGTTGAAGCAATTCCAAGCTCTATAAATACTAAAACCTTATTAAGATTTCTTTTCACAGTAGCAGCAGCATTTCTCGCCACCTGAATAAGGTACGTATGATCACTGGTATCCCCTATAATTCCGTATCTATTACCAGTATTACACTCTTCAAATAACCTCAAGAAATTCCCTTATTTTTTCTTACTCTCTTCCTAACTAATTTGGGAGTTCTTGCAGGAGGATGGATTATATTATGGACAATCAAACTCCGATTTCAACAAAAGAACCTGCAGCTTCATTAGAAATTAGGAACTGGCTTGAATTGCCTCATGATGTTTTATCTCATATATTCCTTAAATAAGGGGCAATAGATATCTTACTTAGTGCTCAATCAGTGTGTCCAACGTGGAGAGAAGTTTCCAAAGAGCCTTCGCTGTTTCGTTCCATAGACATGCGGAATAGGTCGGATTTGTTTGATGGTAACGAGTACGATTTGGAAAAGCTATCAAGAGAAGCTGTGGATAGGAGCTGTGGCCAGTTGATTGAGTTCTCTATGGGCGATTGGGGTAGCGATGAGCTTTTAGCTTATATTGCTGATAAGTAAGTAAAATATACATGTTTTGTCTAGTACATATGGAACTACAACCAGATGAAAATGAACAGATTCGCATTCAAATTCGTACCTCGTCACTACTAATGATTTATTTTCAGGTCTGCTGAACTGAGACGCCTTCGGTTTGTATCTAGCTATCAAACTAGCGGTGACGCATTGATTAACATGGCCAAGAAAGCCGTCATGCTGGAAGAACTTGAAACATACAATTGTTCTTTTTTCAAAGGATACGCTTAAAGGTGTTGGGAATGCATGCCCTCAATTAAGATCGTTCCGGCTCAACAGTCGAGGCTACTGCCGGCGACTAGGCATGGAGTTTGATGATGAGGCCTTAGCCATTGCAGAGAACATGCCTGAACTGCGTCATCTTCGTCTTTTTGGCAATAATATGACCAATGTGGGCTTGAAGGCCATTCTCGATGGCTGCCTGCACCTTGAATCTCTCGACCTCCGTCAATGTTTCAACGTTAATCTTGAAGGGGATCTACTGAGGAGTTGTTGCGACAGGCTCATAAAATTAAGACTCCCGAATGACTCCACTGATGACTATGAATTTGATGACTATGAATCCTCTGAGGACAACTACATCTGCTATGCCGATGTCGGCTTTCTGTATTCTGGTATTATTAACCACTGTATCTTACTCTTTTTATTTAAGATTTTATCTAATGGTTTTTGGAGTTTTGGGTTATATTTCTTACGACAGTATTATCACTACACAATTTTTATGGTCTAAATATGGACTAATGAAATAGTGCCATTATAAGAGCAACAGTTAGTGTGTCGAGTTAGAATTGCCTATCAGTTTATAGAGTGTTGTTAGATTGAGTCAAAACTAACTTTACAGCTATGAATGACTGTTTATGTGAGAAGCTTTGTATAAATATCTCGACAATCACTCTGTATCCTTATCACGAATTCATTAATACAATTCATTGTACTTTCCCTAGCTACGATTATCTAAGATGGTATCATATTAGGTTAGGATCTTGAACATTGCAAAAATTTTCTTTCGGATCATTTCATATCTGCATTTGATCTTTGATCAAATCATTTGCATAATACTTCAAAGATCTCTGTAGAAATTCTTCTACGTATAACCCCCCATAAAATAATAGCTAAAAGGACCAACAAAATTTATTAATTTATCGCGATATTAAATAATCGCATAAATTAATAATTATTAATTTATATGTTAATGTAATTTATTAATTTATCAAAGTCTTGTTTAATTTTTTAAAAATCAACAAAATGAACCAATACACCTTATTCAAGATACTAGTCTTTAGTGGAAGTTAGTGAAAGCTAATTTCATGGATGAGATCGCGTCGAGAGAATTCAAGTGAATCTTTAGATAATGAAGGCACTAGAAAATTGCAAAATATAATCAATGGAATTTCTTTTAAACTACCCTCTAGAGAATATTATTTGCATTGGTTGGTAGCGAAGAAGTAATTGAGAGTGTCATGGGAAGTGAAAGTGATGATATGAAAGTCGAACATGAAACGTAAAAAAGCTACCAAAGTTGCAAAAGATATTGAATAGGTTTTTATCGCATGGAAACGACAACACCAAAAACTCTTCAAATGTTAGGAGAAAATTCCATTTGAAATTCAATGTGACATCAATTAAGAAAACCAAGTCACAATTGAATCATTCTTTGCAAATTAGCATAAATGTAAACTAAATTTATATAACTTGAAGAGTTATTAATTTATATGTTGGAAGGGACCTATAGAAAGCTCAAAATTTTTATTATTTTATAAATTTAGCGAATTATTAATTTAGCACGTTGGCACCGACTCGGGACTGGTGAAATTTATTAATTTATCGCGGATTAATTTACAGGGGTTCCATACTTTAATCAACTTCTTTGTTTCTTTCAAGATCTATATTTTCTTGAATTTCTTGTATCACAAATGCCTCCAAAAGCTACAACTCGTCCTTCGACTTCCGCTGGCAATCAAAATGATGATTCTGATGAAGGATCGCATTCAGATCGCTACAACTTTCGACTTCCATTAACTTGATATTGCAAACTTCATCTCTTTTAAAGTTAGATCATACAAATTTCTTATTGTGGAAGGATCAATTCCAGTCTCTGTGCTCATCTCGGTTGATCTGTTTGAATATGTTGATGGTACAATCCAAGAACCTCCTCGACAAATCACGGTGGATGGTGCTCAGGTTCAAAATCCATCTTGGCTCTATTGGAGAAAGGTAGATCGGTTTGTATCAAGCTGTTTGAAAGCTACATTCACACAATCGGTTTCAGGTGATGTTCTAGGCTTAACTACTGCTCATGAAATATGGGAATATCTTGAAACAACATTTACCACTCAATTTCTGCTCGCCGAAATCTATGTTGCAGAAATCAACTTCGATCGATTCGTAGATGAAATCGTTACATTTGAGAGTATTTACAACAAATTAAGACAATTACTGATAATCTTTTGACTATTAATGAGAAAGTGAGTAATTCTGATATAATCATGCATATTCTCAATGGTCTTGGTCGTTATTATAATAATTTTGTTATCTCGCTCAAAATCGTGAGGTTCCTTTTACTTTTCTTTGAAATTAAGGCTAGACTAATTAGTCATCAACAGTGGTTAAAAGATCAAGATTCAGAAATGAATACTATGTTTGATACTCAAAATGCTTCTGCAATGTATAACAAGAACACCAATTCTGGTGGTGGAAATGGGAAGAATAACAAGAATAAGAGCAATTTCAAGAGCAGTGTTTATTCTTTCAGCTCTGGATCTAGTAGTGGTGGTAACAATTCTTCTAGAATGTTGGTGGTTATTTGGGTAGAAGTTGGGTGGTAGTTCTTAAGGAAATGTTGGTAGTTTTTCTTGAGGGCAATTCAAGGAATAACTCGGTTCTTTTGATTGGTCTCTTTTGTTGAGTGTCAGTTGCGGGGAGAACTGGACGATTCTGCAACGAGATGTTATTATAGATATCAACACGATAGAAATTCAATTTGTTCTTGCAAAGATCTTTTGCGGGTATTGATTAAATCTTGTATCGAAGATTTTAATGCTTTACCAACTACTACTCGGTGGATTCGGTTACAGTGCTACAAATCACATGACCCAGTGATGATACTTTTTTATCAAACTCTGCTCCATACACTTTGGTTCTTCAAATGTCATGATTGGCAATGGTGAGTTATTACCTATTTCTAAAGTTGGTGATGTTACTTTATTTTTCAAGTAAGAACTTTAAATTACAATGGTGTTACACATCCCTACCTTAAAAGCTAATTTCTTTCCATTCTTAAATTTACAAAGGCAACAATTGCGTTTTTGAACTACATGCTTCGGGTTATCCCCGATTAGAGATGTTGTTACAAAAGCAGGTACTAGTTAGGGGCTCTATTTTCAGCAATCAGTATCCTATTAGCTCATTTCATCCTTCATTGACCTCATGTTTGCATGCTTCTATCAAACCTACACCTCTATGGCACAATAGACTTGGACATCCATTTTTTTGCCATTCTACAAAAACTACATTCAGTTGAGTCAATAAAGCTTTTACGTATTAAGTCTTTAGAGTCTATCTGTAATTCTGCGTCGGTTAGGCAAGAAAAAAATTGCCTTTTACTTTGTCTTCTAGAATCCTCTTTGCTCCTTTAGAGCTTGTTCACTTTGTGATGTATGGGGTCCATCCTGAAGTGTCTTTGTTAGGATTCAAGTATTATATTATATTGTCTTCATAGATGACTTTAGCGAGATATCATTGGATTTATCCATTGAAAGCTAAGTACGATGCTCTTGTATCTTTTAAACACTTCAAACAAATAAATGAAAATATTTTGGCTACCAAAATTGTGTCTTTTCAATGTGACAATGCTATGAACCGACCAAAGGTCCCTTTAAACAATTTTTAGACACTACGGAATTACTCAGTTATCTTGTCCACATACCTCTGGCAAAATGGTTTATTTGAGAGGAAACACATGCATATTACAGTAGGTCTTACTTTGCTTTTTCAAGCTCATTTACCTAAAAGTTTTGGTATGATGCCTTTCACGCGGCCACGTTTCTTATCAACGGGTTGCACAGCTGCTAAAATTTCAATCTCCATTTGAAGTTTTATTTCATAAATCTCCGACTTTACTTTTCTTAAAGTCTTTGGTTCATCTTGTTATCCATATTTGGGAGCCTATAAAAAGATATGGTGTCTCCTAAATCCTCATTGTGTACCTTTATTGGTTATAGTTCCCTTCATAGAGGCTATAGATGTTATGAAATGTCCCTCAGGAAAAATTTATACCTGCATGTCATTTTTGATGAGTGTATGTTTCCTTTTTCTACATCTACTAATTCATTATCTCTCACTGATACTCCACCTTCTTCAGAAACTCTCTCATCTCCATTACAGGCTTCCACTTCAGGTGAACAATTGATTCTCTGCACACATATAATTCCCCTATCGGCTCTATTTGCCAGATCTCAATATGGTATTAGAAAACCAAAGTTACTACATGATTTTGTAACTAACAATGTTGTTAAGCATCTGTCCCTGCAGCTTTCAGTTCTCTACTTCAGCTTACAGAACCTAAAAATTTTAAACAAGCTATGAAGATTCCTCAATGGGTTTGTTTAATGAAAGAATAACATCAAGCTTTAGAAGATGCTGATACTTGGGATTTAGTGAAATATCATAAAGGCATGAATATTTTTGGTTGTAAGTGGGTGTGTAAGCTGAAGTTAAAAGCTGATGGATCAGTTGAGAGATGTATGAGAAGCTTGTTGCCAAAGGATACAATCAATTGGATGGAATTGATTATACAAACACTTACGATCCAATTGTTAAAGCACCTACTATTAGAACCATTTTAACAAGTGCAGCTTCCAAGGGTTGTATTCGGCAGCTGGATGTGTCAAATGCATTTTTACATGGTCGATTAAATGTGTGTGTTTTTATGGAACAACCACCTGGATTTCAAGTTGCAAGCAAAGAGGATTATGTCTGTCATTTGAAAAAGTCTTTGTATGGACTGAAACAAGCACCCAGAGCTTGGTTTCAAAGATTCAGTGGCTTTCTTATTTAGTATGGATTTACTCAGTCAAAATGTGATCATTCATTATTTCTCTACAAGCTGACAAGGGTGTAATGTACTTACTTCTATATGTTGATGATATCATCTTGACTGGTAGTTCAGGTACTTTGCTTACTTCTCTCATTTCCTCTTTGAGTAAAGAATTCAAAATGAAAGATTTAGGACCCTCTTTGCATTACTTCTTAGGGATTGAGGTTGTGAAATTATACTACTAAATCTATGTTGCTCACTCAAAAGAAGTACTGCATGGAATTATTGGTAAAAGCTGATATGGTTGATTGCAAACCATGTAGCACTCCAGTTGCTAAGGGTCCAAGGTGTTCTGTGTTTGATGGTGATCCATCACAAGATCCACTTCATTATAGAAGCTTAGTTGGGGGGTTGCAGTATCTTACTATGACTAGACCAGATATAGCCTTTGCAGTTAGCTATGTTTCCCAATTTATGCATCAACCAACCACTACTCATTTGCAGTTAGTTAAAAGAATATTGAGATTTCTTAAAGGCAGCTTAGGGTCTGGTATTGTTCTTGGTTCTTCAGATATTTCTACAGTGACTGCATATTCTGATTCAGATTGGGCTGGATGCCCTGATTCAAGGAGGAGTACTTCAGGATATGCTATTTTCTTGGGTTCTTCTCTTATCTCTTGGACTTCTAAGAAGCAGCTTACAGTTTCCAGATCTTCAGCTGAGGCTGAGTATAAATCATCAGCTAATACTTCTTCGAGATGCTTTGGTTGTCTTACTTACTCAAGAGTTAGGTACTTCTTCTTATGCCTTTTACTCTTTATTGTGATAATCTTAGTGACATTAGTCTAGCATGTAATCCTGTTTTCCATGCTAGAACTAAACACATTGAGATAGATTATCACTTTATTAGGGACTTAGTTTAGTGTAGATTTTTTCTTATCAGATTTGTTCCTTCACTTCTTCAAGTTGCTGATGTTTTTACAAAGGACTGGCTCCAGATTTATTTGAAACTCTAGTTTCCAAGCTCATGTATTTTACTCATACTAAGATTGAAGGAGTATAAGAGTATGGTTAGTTTGTCGGTTAGAGTGTGCCCTATCTCGGTTTATAGAGTGTTGTTAGATTGAGTCATGTAACTAACTTTACAGCTATGACAGCATGTTTATGTCAGAAGCTTTGTATAAATATCTCCGACAATCACTATGTATCATCAAAATTTTATTTCTTTCTCTCTCTATTTGCTCTGCATAACCGAATTTCCCAAAAAACTCAAACTACATCTTCTTCTTCTTCATCAATTCCTTTTACAAATATCCAATTACATATCAATTTTTTAGTAGATTTT
>JAJJWW010012448.1:0-49786 GCA_023531295.1 Papaver armeniacum
GATTAAGACTTACGGACGAGAAGGAGTCGGTGTACGTCCCAGCTATTTTATTAACCGCATCAAACGTCTCTGCCCAGTTGATTCTTCGAGAGGTGCAATAGTTCACACAAGCTTTCCACTAGAGATGCCGCTTCCCCGATCCACTAGCCTCCGGTTCGTAGTAAATTTGTTGATCCGAGGGGAACTAGTCCCCGGTGTAAAGGTCTCCGTAACGCTCATCTCTGATGTCATCTTTATGAGGAGATCGAGTATGACGTTTAACGCTTCTTTGATTAGCTCCATGTTCTTCGTGTGAATCTCTTGTACTCGTGCTAGTTCGCTTAATGTTGGAAATCTCCTGATCGTGCCGTCAGATACGCCGTTAGGAGGAGGGGTATCTCCGTTGGAGGAACCATCAGTATTTGAGATTGTCGAGGCGGTCCTAAGACCAACCATCTCGAAATTGATTGAATGGTATTGAAGAAATTGACTTTACAGCCGAGAGATTAACGTCCCACCGTGATCGCCAATTGTTTATGGGTGAAAACTATTTCTGCCGGTTTTGGTAATTTGGGATGTGTGGATGAGAAATGAGTCTAAACCTTAAACAAATGCTTTGCAGCGGTGAGTGCTTGTAGATTCGAGGGATCAATCTGTGCAAGTCCGGCCTAAACCAAGAAATGGCCGTTCCAGACTTGTTTCGGTCACAAAGTGAAGGGAGATGGGGTTGATCTTAGGGAGGGAAGCGAAGAAGGTGTTGAGAATGTGAAGGTGTTGGCTATGAATGACTTGTATCGAAAAGCCGAGGCGGCTTTTAGGGTGTAAGCTATCAGTTCCGGTGTTTGAATACGATTGTATCAACACTTTCCTCTGTTGTCTGGACTTGTTCTTGTTTCTCCTGTGTTTGGAAAATAGGGAGGAGAACCTATTTATACAAGTCTTTTAGCCTAACCTTCGTATCTCGTGGGAAGTGGAGAAAGTGGAGTGATGGAGTAGTGGAGTCGTGTGTTAGTATCACCGCGACCGGTCTTGCCCACTTCTCCCATCATCACTAATCGTCCATGACTTCCCCGACACGTTCTTGTGATGGCGCATTTGCGGCCGCACGTTGTAAAACCGCCAGACCAATACCCAAGTATGTATCCCCAGTTTGTGACATCATTGATGTCTCGAGTGTGTGGATTGTGGAACCCACGAGAAAGTAGCATGTAATGCTAAATTGAATAACTGCCGTTATTCGGGAGGTCGAATACTTGTGAAGTATCGTGTGTATTTTATGCAGGTCGCATCCTCGGTGTGGTAAAGTGACGGGTGGTGATCACCAAGATGCCTTACTGACCAATTAACTCCTGACCAGGGTTGTAGAACCAAGCCGGTGAAGTTGGACGGACGAGATGATCTTTGAGACACTCATCTGCGACCGTTGATGAAATTAGGGTTTTAGAGGAGGTGCGCAAGCATCCTTCTTCATCCTGGTCGAATCCAATCTTGGGATACGATTTTGACCAGGCCGATCGTACATGCGTGTAGACGGCATGACGGTGTAGGCGCCTATACCCCATTACCTCACGAAAGTATGATCTGGGCCACTCAATTCGTCCGGTGAAGTTGAGTGGTCGAGATCAATTTGTGACAGAAAACTAGTGCCGCAAGAGCCGCACATCATGCCATCTTTAGGCGCGCGTTCCAAGACAACCAATTCTTGGTCAATCTTGGCCGATCGGTCTGGAGTGTAGGTGGTAGGCTGGTGTTCACGCCTATACCTGATTGTCCCATGAAAACGTGATCTAAGCCACTCAAATCGTCCGGTGAAGTTGAGTGGTCGAGATCAGTTTGCAGTTTGAGAAGTGTGACCACACTAGTTTGGACGCGCGTTTTGGGATAGCCAGGCATGATATGCCTTGGCCGATCAGGTGAGGGGAGAGATGGGCCCACGGTGGTCATGCTGGTATGACTGGGACACGCTTAATCTAATGGGACCCTCCATTCGTGTCGGAGAAGATGGACGCTCGTGATGCTCGAAACCCTAATTTTGGCTTTCAAGGCCGTGTAACCATGCTCTGTTCGGGCGCACGAATTGGGATGACCAACCATGGTTGGTCCTGACCGATTGGTCAGGTATGTAGGCGGGCCATGGTGATTGTGTTGACATGCTCTGGGCCCTTTGAATCTACATCTACACCCTCCATCTATACTGCGAAGATGGATGGTTGAGACATTTTGCGACACATGTAATGTGCCGCAAACCCTAATTTAGGTTTTCCATCCATCTTCTTTCTGGTTTGGACGTTTTGGAAAGCTATGCCAATCTTTTTGGGGAGGCCAGGCCATGCGGGGTCGCGTTGGTTCGGCAAAGTGAATATTCCATACACGCTTGGGGTTATGGAATTGATCTGGGTCATCCAATCATGCTTTGGTGAGGTTGGATAAACGAGATCATATCGGATCGGATGCTCAATCGGGCTAGTATAACGGGATGCTCAATCGGGCTAGTATAACACACCGAGAGTTGCGGCATGTACGGGTATTTCGTACATGCTTTCATTATAATGCTTGGAGGTTCGTGTTGCTCATTGAGAGCAACACTCGGTCGTCATGCCGCACCGATAATGAGTACGAAATACAAGGCTGCTCACGCATTAATTAATAATGCTATAAATTCACAGGTATATGGGATTGTTGCTACATGCTCCAACCTGGATGAATTTCGTGTATTTAATTCACAGAATGGGATTGTTGCCACATGCTCCATTCTAAGGTGAATTAGTAAAGTGAAGAAGTATTCAACACTTATTAATGGCTTTATCTTTTACAAGATGTTAGCGCATAATTTACAATTTTAACCTTAAATGAAAATCCACCATCAACAAGAATTTTTAATATAGGCAGTCAAAGCTGGAAATCCTGAAATGGCAGGTTGTGTCATTGTTTGTTGGTGACTGTTTAAGCTACCATTTGACTTATTTATTTTCTCTATCGTTTATATGTGATATAAGGCATAGTGTGATTTCTAGGAGATGATTTATGCTTTCATTCTCACTTTGATGAAGCCTATAAGAATTGTTGAATGTAGGTAGTCAAGAACACCAACTTGAACTAAGCTTACTGTATTTCCAATTCAGTTAATGATGAATTGAAGACTTAACATATATGGTATGAAATCTGTAGCTCCTAGCTTACACTTATAGTGGTCTATATGTTGTTTGCGACTACTTGGCAGATAGGTGGTTCCATGAGTTCATTTGACATAAACATTTTATGAGTGTTAAAATAAGGTTTTAACTTTGGAGTGTTAAGTGCTTGATCATGCCAAGACCGGAAGGTCTGATTTGTGGGCATCTACAAGATTGCATGAAGAACCTCTTTCATTGTGTCGTGATGATTAGTAGTGCTTAAATTTGGTTTGTGCCTTTGGTTTTCCCGGAAATTATGAGTTGACATAGGTTTTGATGGTTGTCATCTGGAAATGTATTATAGGATGATTAATTTCATTTGCAAAGTAGTTGTCCTAGGACAAAGATGAGTAGTATTTATTGAGCCAGCTAGTTTGAGAAACTCTCAGCTACTACTGTATGCTAATGAATATTATAGTCTTCGAGTTTATTAGTGATTCGGTTTGACTGTGTAGTCTTTGAATTTAGTTATGCCAACTGCATTAACTGGTGCTAGATAGTGTACATGTGTCATTTATTTATTGAGATAAATAGTGAGAATGGGATATGATCCAAAGCAATACAAATACATTTCCTAAATTTTTATGAATTTCAGTATCTTAGTGGATGTATTCTCAAGGTTTGTCATCAAACCTTAGTATTTTGGCAGACATTTTCTAATACTAAGATTACCGGTAGGTATGAAAGCTTTAGAGATGATGTTGTACTTGGCGTAGTCACTTGTGCTTACGCATCATGGTAACTAACAGTTAATATTGTTATATTAATGCATTTCTTACTGTGGATTCTGTTTCATTTCACTGGGTTCCATTGGCTAGACCAATTTAACTAGATATGTTGCATGTCACGACTAGTAGTGGTAACAGTAAAGACTATGAACTAGTTCATGATGTGGTTATGGCTACCGTATGGTAAACTAAGAAAGATTTACGTATGAGTTAATAGTCATTAGATTGGTAATCTTGAATACAGTGGTGTGAATTGTTTGGCTTATTTTACATATAGCCTGGGCATGTTAGCTTCTAAATTAACTCATTGTAAATGTGTCCTTATAAAATGGGGTCTTGTCAAATTACAAGTGGATTGATGTTCGCTACTGATGTAGAGATTATATGAGTATTTTCTAGCATACATGAGTAGTAGTAGTAGCTATATATAATGAGTTTAGTAAATGACGCTAATGGTTGATTGTGCAATCTTATTTGACTCTTTGTATCTTTGAGCATAGTAGTCGAATAAGGTAAATTGTATTAGGTGATTTTGCCTAGTTACGCTGCATTGGCAGTCAAGTGGACAGGGTATATGGATGAGCAGTCAAGTGGACAGGGTATATGCATGAGCTAATACCCATGTTTTCGATTTTATTGCTTGTGTATGCTTATATATATATATATACTTTGGTTATTCAACATTCGAGGGATAGGTATAGCCTGGCTTAGACCTACAACATAATTTTAGTCTACTGTTGATTTTGAATGGCAGGTGTAGGTACACACATAGATGTTGGAATCTTGCCGTTTACCAATCAATGCTAAGGTAATTGTTGGTGATGTAATGTGCTACGTATCGTTGTTGTTATGCAACTCATATTATCCACATATACTGCTATGGTTAGAGATAGTTATTGTTATGACATGCAGTTTGTACTATGTAAGAGATTGTTGCTGCAACGACCAGCAGTTCATACAATCTAATCTAGGTAAGAGTTGATTGCTACTTTAAACAAGTAGTTCATATCATCTAGTAAGAGATAATTGCTACTATGTGCGCCCCAACTTTGATTGAACTATGGTTGTAGTGACTGTGAAATAAGATGTCCTTTATTTATTTTATTTATTTATTTTTTGTAGTCAGTTGGTGGCAGTAACGAAAGGACTTATATGATGGTCCGGTTATGGGTTCTTGTAAAATTGTTAGTAGTTAGTACTTGTCAGGATCGGAAACAGCTCAGCCGCAATGTATCGGCGAAATGACATTTGCGCCAGTAATGAGTAATTGAATTTAAATACTAATCCCTGAATATTGGTAAAATAATATCTTGGACAGTACGCAGGCACTCATAGATGGGTATCGAATTATTTCCAAAGTCGGCTGCTAATATATAGTTCATTTGGATTCCAGGCGACACCTCTACTAGGCACGAAAGATTAGCAACGTCAGCTGGCTGGCGTAATGTCGGAGTAGGCCGTCATTTAGGTCCATAGTTATAGTTGTTGAACTAATTCAATTATTATACAAAACTAGTTACTTAAATTAGTACTTAATCATAAAGATTATGATATAATAATAAGAAAAATGGAATATGATAACATTTTATGCATGAACACCTAAGGTGACCATGTGTTAAGATATTAGATTTTATTATTATTTAATTAGTAAGTTAGTGGTAAGTGTATATGCATATCCATGATGATAAGTTAGCACTAGGACTTATACTCGGTTCTTCTTGTTTGTTCATTTAGCTAGTGAAACGTGAGATGGAGAGTCTGTTAGACGATGAGTCAGGGAGAGTGAGTTTATGAGAAAGGAGATAGCTCGAGCATGAATTTATTCATGGTGGTGATGGTACTATATCATATTGGGGGTAAGATCCGTGTTCTAATTAATCAATCATTTTTTTTGGTGCTGAGTGCAGTCCTTATGGAGTCATTTTCTTAGTCAAGGACAGTTAGGTAGATGTAATGTTAGGGAAATTATTTGAAAGGGTGACGGTATGATTCATACAGTACAAACCTCTCATTTTATGAATAATTATGCAGATGCTCAAACAAAATTGATATAGATACAACTATCTTGAATTTTAGTTTAATATTGAGTATTATCCCTAGATCACTGTATAAACTAGAAAGGAAATGCGACGAGTTAAATGACTCCGCCAGTCACATTTCAAGGAGTCTGTTGGGAAATTGAGTTATATATGGGTAGGATAGGTGGACTGAGTTATAGTTTGATATGGTTCAGAGTCTAGGAACTAGCTAGGCCGGACCTTGTTATTGTGTTCAGTTGTACGGAGTCTATTAGCCATGTCTTATTCATTTTCTTTATCACAGTTAGGCCAGTACTAATAATAATGGTTGACATATATAGATGAGCCAACGGATTGAGGGACAATGTAGGTGTGGTTCGTCATAAATTCAGGTGGGAACTCTGTAACCTTCTTGTAATTATTAAGCGTTCTTTTATCTGCGAGCATGATGAGTCTTTACTATTTGAGTGCATGATAGCGTATATTGTGATGTTCTATTTCCTGTATCTTGAGTATGACGTATATGTTGTATCTGTATATACGGTGTTGCTATGATGTGTTGTGTTGATATGCATTGTGAGATTTCCCTGCGAGGAGTGTCTGTGTTTCCCCACGGCTCTTAGCTAAGTTAAGTAAGGCGGTAATTCATCCGTCGACAATATTATTTAGTAGGGCGGTAATTCATCCGTTTAAATATTATTATATCTATTTCGTTAGTAGGGCGGTAATTCATCCGTTTGAATAGTATCGCTTATTAATATAGTAGGGTGGTAACTCATCCGTAAGCAATAGTACCTAGTAGGGCGGTAATTCATCCGTTATGATATTATATATACTATTTTATTTGAGGGAAATCACTCGCGTGCATATTATACTTGTTTGTCTAACTTCCTGATCTTGATGGTAATATTCTGAATCATGGTTTGTATGGGCACTCTGTGTGGACGATGTTATTATTATTGATTAGAGTTGCTCTCGTCGTTTCTCCAATGAGTTTGGCGAGGTTAGAGTGACACTTGCTTCGTGATGCATAAATTTCTGAATGATTAGTTTCTTCTTCTTTCTTTAAGTTTCGGTTATTCTTTAGAATTTCGAGGCATGTTAGTGATTACTTGAGAGTTACATGTTTTCCATTGAGCACCCTTATGGGATGATGTGCTCACTCGTTTCCACTTCAGTTTCAGTTACCAGAAGAAATGGTGCACGTGAAGATATCCGTTTTCGTAGTTTAAAGCATTACCGAATTGTGTTACATTTATGAATCTTTTGTATATGTGTATTCTTTATTATTGTAAAACAACATACTAATACATTAATATCATTCGAGAGTTCTTCACTTATAAATATCAGAGTGTGTTCAAGTTGGTTTTAGTTCACATTATGTAATTACGATTCTTAAAGTCGTAAATCTGGAATTGATTCTTCAATTAGGTTGTAATCCTATTATCTAAGCAGGTCTATGATTTGGGCCGTCACAGTACTGTGCTACGATGTCTCGTCCTCATGAGCCGTTGGTTTTGCGAAAATTGCATTTCGATCTCTTTTGCACGTTTTTGTGGGTATACGAGTGTTTTATTTTGTGGTATCCAAAATTTAGAAACTATGAGTATTCTCTTGGCTTTGTCCGAGTTATGGATCTTTTGAACTTCTAGTGAATTACGGTATTGAGATATCTTTAACTCAAGTCGAAATTTTAGATCAGGTTAATTTCTTTGTGTAAGTTCTGGAAATCTTAAATTAAGCACATATTTCACCAATTTCCTTGTTAAAACATTAGAACTCCCATTTACCTGGGTGTTTCATTTCCATGGTACAAGACATTTTTGTTAACCAAAATTTCTCCGTCAGTACAACTTGGTTATAATTTGCATTGAATTAGATGTCCATTGTATTGTACATCTTAGACCAGCATCACTGGCTAATACTTCACCATAGTTTTTTTTTTTCAGCTGAATTGTTTCTCAATGACTTTTGATGGTACTGATCTTATGAAGTTGATTATGTTTGTGATACGGTCATGCCCTTTTAAAAAGAAGAGTCACTATTCTTGTTTTACACTAGCGTATGTACAGATTTTTAGACAATTTTTCCATCTGTTTTCAACTGATGATTGGCCGAACTTGGTTTCAAAGTAGTAGCATGCTACTTTGTGTGAATTGATTCATTTTTGTTTTCTTTCTTTATCTAGCCAGTGGGTCCTTGTTGTTAGTGTTGTAGTTAGTACACGAAAGCTTTGATGAAAAATGAACAAGGTTTAATGTCAACTTAAGTACAACCACCACCTTTCTCATGTGATCGAGTGACTAGACTTGAAGACGAACAACAATAATGTTACAATGAATTGGCATATCACGTTACCAGCTAAATGAATCAAGTTCCTCAGGCAAACGCCACCATAATGAGGAGAGTGATATCGCTGACACACAACTTGG
Organism: Papaver armeniacum; assembly: GCA_023531295.1. Classification (NCBI taxonomy): domain Eukaryota; kingdom Viridiplantae; phylum Streptophyta; class Magnoliopsida; order Ranunculales; family Papaveraceae; genus Papaver; species Papaver armeniacum. Next base: position 8,331 of record JAJJWW010012448.1, read on the forward strand.
AAGAAGCGAATTAGGATTTGAAATTCGATATGCCATGAGTAAGCTGAGGTAGTTGGAGATAATTTTCTTTCCCTTCTACTTTTTTTTTAAATTTTAATTTTTGTTTTGAATTCCGAGGACGGAATTCTTTTTTTTAGTGGTTGATGGTGTAACGACAAAAAAAAAAAAATTCTACTTAGCCTGAAACCCGAGCCCGACCCATTTGGATGCGAAGCTAGAATTTGTATAGTGTGCGGCTGTGATCCTAGTGATCGGATGGCTATAACCGTATGGCGAGTGCCCAAAATCCAATACGGATGTTGTTAACCAAGTAGTTATCCCTTAGTAGAATTAGAGAGCATGATTAGTAGACACAATGGAGAAGTCTAGAAATTTTCTAGCATGAATGCCAGGTGACAAACATGAACTAGTTAGGGAGGTCTTCGTAATTTACAAAACCAACTCTTATTTCTTCAAAAGAAAAAGAATCCCATTTTCTTTTCCCAATTCTTCCCGTTTTTCTTTCCTTTCACCCAAATTTCTTCTACTGATTTCCAAGACCAACTTGAGGAATAAAGTCTTTTGGTTTAAGCAGTTCACAGTCAAATTTTTGGAGAAGAAGTTGGCTTCCACCAAGGTAGGGGGTTCTTTCTCTTTACATCTTTATCTTCTTTTTGAACTGAAATATGACTTTCCATTGTGTTAATCAGGGACGGTATTAGGGGGTGGCTTACCCAGGCTGAAGCCCACCCCAAAATTTCTAAAAAGGTGTTTTGTTAGTGTAATTTTCAACATTTGTAAAATTTAGTCCAGGTGTAAATTTTAATTAGCCCATTAATTGTTAAGATATGATCCTGCGTGGAAGAAATCAGAAGATTTTGGAACCCTGTCCCGCATGGATTAATTTTTGAATAGCATCTCAACCGTTCAAAGGCTATAGGGAAAAACAAGTATTCATGATGTTTCTTAAAATCAGGTATTGAATGGCCTCACCTGTTACGTGTCAGTTTGATAAAATAAAATTGTGTGTCAAATGGGGTGTCTTGTCCTTAACTAAGCAAGCGTTTGTCCACCTTTTAAAAAAGAAAAAAAGCAAGTGTTTGTCCAAAAATTCATTTTTCTTCTATGAAGTGACTACAATTTTATGTATATCTATGTATAATCTAAAAATGCAGTGTATTCTTGAGACAAAAATACAATATGTCATGACTTATTATGCGTATATGTACAAACTCCAAATATTTTTGCATCCCTATAATAACCTTTAAAACTAGAAAAAATTGTGCGGCCTTCGGCCGCTAAATAAATCAGGATTATTATTTTCGATACGCAAATTATTCCTCCCTAATATTAGTTACAAGGTGAAAAAATTTGATTCAAAGCTTTATGCTCCAAGGAAAAGAGATCATGTGGCATACCCATACTCAACTTTAAGTATATTACCGCAGTTGTCATTCTTGCAGTTGAGATAAATTAAGTTGAGAGTTCGAGAAAAAAAAAATTAGCCCACCCAAACATAAATTCCTGGATCCGTCGCTGGTGTTAATCAATCACTTGGCGAATGTCTAATTAGATTTTGTTTGTTGAATGTGATTTCTGCAAACCGATGAATGGGTTTTCGTCACTCCATATGATTTTGTGTCTAGTTAAATTTGTAGTTGAATTTCTTGGTCCAATTGAAAGAATAAGAAGAAAACCTACAATTCTGTTTTTAATGATTTTCGATCCAGCTGTCGAGGGTGAAATAACATGAAGCTTTTCTGTTCGTATCAAAGTCCATCTTTTATGATTTGGTTGGTTTTTCTTTTAATGAAAATTTAACCCTTTAGAGTATGGATTGATACCACTGACTTATCATTTGAAAAATCTCTTTCCTTCAAAAACGTTTTCCTTATGAAACTCTGTATCAAATCTTAGCATTTCTGTTTCATTTCATGCTCATTTCACACTTATCCATTTGATTGGAAATGAAGGGTTTAATTAAGTTCTCTGTGGTTTTCTTTAGCTTGAGTTTAATAGTTTGCTACATGTTTGCGATAATGACTCAATAGAGTTTCCATAAAATTTCTATTTACTTAGCTTTTGACGGATTTTCCTTTCAGCTATGGTGGTATCATGAATGTCCTAGTGGTTTATATAAATTCATTTTGTCTTGGTACTCGTTCTTGTTACACCGTCCACTAAAATAGATGTTTCATTTCCGTCTTCTTACTTTTCTTCAGTCGTTAATTTATTTGGCATATAAGCCTTGCCTTCCATATTCATTTCTATTGGTTAATGCATTTGCTTATCTTTGGTGTCGCAATTATACTTGTAAGTTTTACTGCCTTTACATGCTATTTACAACTTTGTTAAGCTGGGATTTCCACTTGCTTTGTTATTATATGCGTTTAACTTTGGCTAGTGATTCTTCTCACTGTTTTAATAATTTTACTGTTTTAAGCATGATTGTTTCCTCTCGACAATTAGGACTAGCCTTTTGGTTGAATTTTCAAGTGTGAGTATGCTGGAAATGTTTTTCCATGTTTCTGCCAGACTATGAATGCTTGGACATTTCCTTTTGGAACTGACTTTTAATGAGTTTGAAACTGCCGCGCTTATATCTGTGTAGGGCTGCACAAGACCCGCCCATCATACCCAAACCCACCCGTACCCGCTAAACCCGTGGGTTTTTAATCCAAACCCGCCCGTTGTGGGTGCGGGGTTGGTTATGAAAATAAAAACCCGATGTCTATGGGTGCGAGGTTGGTTTTAGCTAATACCCGCCCAAACCCGCCCGAAAAATCCGCTAAATATACACCATTGATAAAACTAATCGGAAGTCCTTGATTCTTGAGGATGCTAGGAGGAGAGACTTGAAGATGATAAAAGAGACATGAGTCACTTACTGTGGGTCTGGAAACTTTATTGTTTAAGTTTTAATCTGAACTTTAAAGTAGTCGTACTGTTTGAACTTTAAACTTGTTTTTATTGGAAGTAGTACATCAAGAACTTAAGTAAGTAGTTTATTTAAACCTTAAAACATGTGTGTGAATGATTATTGAATATAAAGCGGGTTTAAACCCAAACCCAAACCCGCCCAACCCATAGCGGGCGGGTAACAAAACCCGCCCGCTGTTTGTGGGTGCGGGGTTGGTTATGAAAATAAAAACCCGCAGTTTGTGGGTGCGAGGTTGGTTTTAGCTTATACCCGCCCATGTGCAACCCTATTTCTGTGTTGGTTAATCATTTGTTTTCGGAGCTATTTTATTGTTTTGGAATGTATGTGTGAGTTTACATTTAATCATTTGAACACCACGGGAAGCTATGCGACTCTACTCTAGGAACGTCGGGCCTAAGTGGCACTCACCACCTTGGTGGCTACCTGGAAGATCGTTGCGGCAACGATGGCTGGCAGCCAGAACTACCCTGACGGTGGCACTGGCCATGAGAATAGTAGAGTATCTTTATTTGCGGCTCAGAATATTTTTATGATCTACATTTGCTTAAGATTTACATGTTTACATTTTTACTTTGATCTAGCTGCTACTCATTGTCGAGGCCTTCATATTTTCGCGCTGGTATTATGTTTTCATCGTTATACCCTCTACTGGGCATTCGCTTACCCCGTTTTGTTTTGTTTTGTTTTACCCCCACAGAGTTCGGAGCTAGATTGATGCGGTAAGCTGAAAGGGGCTTACAACGCGGAACTATGGACACAATGTGGTACATATTGTCGTCCTTATATACATATATATCATGGGCTGATTTAGGTAGTTTCATTTCATGCTTTGTTGTGTGTATATAGGCTATGGTCTTCTTTTTGGATGTATATGGGAGAATATTTATTTTTCAGACGTCTGTATACATTATAATCCTTAAAAATTCTACTGCTAAGTTATGGCTTCATTTTCATTTCTTCTTTGTTGTTTTTCTCGTTTTGCTATCTATTTAATGGGTGAATTATAACAAAGAAGTGCACACTTCACTCCTGAAATGACACGAATGTTTATTGTTGTCTAATTAAATTTACAACTGTGTACTTAATTTTTCTTAATTTTTAAATAATATGTACTCATTTTCTTACGAAACTCCTACCTACTTGAAAAATGTATCTCTACTCGGTAGATGGTTTTCCAGAACTCATTTGATCACCCTTATCATTTTGTTGATGACTCATTTATATTTAGCAAGAGTTTCAAATTCTCTTCTCTTTCTTTATTGTGTTCAATTTTTCTTTTGTTATCAATCTTTTGTATTTTCGAGTGACGTGATGGGAGGTTTGTGCTTTCCTATCGGGTCGGATCCCGATCCGGCGGAAATCCAAATTTCTTGTCCGTTACAATTTGATATCAGAGCAGTTCCGATCTATTCGGACAGTGAGTTTTGGACTTGCTGGTTTTCCAATATTGTGTATTTGATTTTAAGCTATGAATAAATTTTTTTAATTTGTATTGTCCGTCGAGTTTCATTCGGGTTTTAGTAATCGAAACAAAATATTTTATGAGACGAATAATTCATCGATTTTTTGTTGTTTTTGGGGTTTAGAAAAATAGTACGGAGCCGTGATATATATGTATATAGCTTGTTGTGAGTCCTAGTATCCTCCTAAGTTCAATGACTGTTGTCAGTAAGGTTTTTTTTTTTAGTATGTATTCTTATCTTTTGAAGATGTTTCGAAGTGTGAGTTTGGAAACCCCCATATTTTGATTATTTAATAACTTACCATGGGTTTTTGGAACCCCATTCTTTTGTTGTTCATTCACGATATGAAAAGATAAGGGAACCAAAATCCATCAATTTCGCAGGGTATTTCATAGCGACGCTGTTTGTTCATTTGGAGGTGGTGGAGAATTGGGTGACAGAGGAGTCGTTGGTGGTACAGGCGATGAAGAAGATGATGATATTGTTTTTAGGGTTACTTTAGGATTGTTATTTTACCCTGGCGTCTTTAGGGGCGACCCCAAAAGAATTAGGGGCGACACAAAAGACAAAATAGGTTGAAAATACTTATATACCCCTTCATAATCGGTAGTTTAGGGTTTTTTTAGCTACCGATTGCAAAATCTCATTTTTGGGGAAACTCTATATTCGGCAGTTATATGAACTATTTTTACTAATGATTATAGGCTCAACAAAATTAGAAAAATAGAGGATTTTTGCAAAATCTCATTTTGGGGCAACTCTATGTTCGGTAGTTATATGAATTATCTTGACTACCGATTATGGTAGGATATTTTCAAAGAGAGCCATTGTATAATCGGAAGTCATGATAACTCTTCCTTTCTTACCGATTATAGGCTCAACCAAAATTCAAAAAAAATTTTTTTTTGCAAAATCTGATTTTGGGGCTACTCTATATTCGGTAGTTATATGAACTATCTTGACTACCGATTATGGTAGGATATTTGCAAAGAGAGCCACCGTATAATCGAAAGTCATGATAACTCTTCCTTTCTTACCGATTATAGGCTCAACCAAAATTCAAAAAAAGAGGATTTTTGCAAAATCTGATTTTGGGGCTACTCTATATTCGGTAGTTATATGAACTATCTTGATTACCGATTATGGTAGGATATTTGCAAAGAGAGCCACTGTATAATCGGAAGTCATGATAACTCTTCCTTTCTTACCGATTATAGGCTCAACCAAAATTCAAAAAAAGAGGATTTTTGCAAAATCTGATTTTGGGGCTACTCTTTATTCGGTAGTTATATGAACTATCTTGACTACCGATTATGGTAGGATATTTGCAAAGAGAACCACCGTATAATCGGAAGTCATGATAACTCTTCCTTTCTTACCGATTATAGGCTCAACCAAAATTCCAAAAAAAAAGATTTTTGCAAAATCTGATTTTGGGGCTACTCTATATTCGGTAGTTATATGAACTATCTTGACTACCGATTATGGTAGGATATTTGCAAAGAGAGCCACTGTATAATCGGAAGTCATGATAGTTCTTCCTTTCTTACCGATTATAGGCTCAACCAAAATCGATTTTTGCAAAATCTCATTTTGGGGCTACTCTATATTCGGGAGTTAAATAACCTAAATTCCTTACCGATTATGGTAGCATTTTTGCCAAAGGTCTACTTTAATCGGGAGTCAAGATAATTTTATTTACTACCGATTATAGGATAGTCAAAATTCAAAAGATAAAGGATTTTATTTTGGGGATACTTTATATTCGGAAGTTATACAACTAAATTTACTCCCGATTGTTGATTAACTACCGATTGTATAGTTATCTACCGATTGTAAAGGGTAGTTTGGCCATTAAAAAAAATGCCCCGGAAGTTATCTACCGATTATAGATTAACCTCCCGATTATGACATTTTTTGTCGTTTGGTGTCGCCCCTAATTCTTTTGGGGTTGCCCCTAAAGACGCCAGATATTTTACTGTTTAGTAGTATTTTATTATGGCACACACGTGAATCACACGTGCACTGTTGGCTGGGTAGTGACGCCAGTTATAACGGAATGGGGGTTTTACCAATTATGAATTAAAAAAGGGGGAAATGCAAATTAGCTATTTATTTTGAGGGGGAAACACAAAATCTCCCTAAAGTAAATTACGCAAACGTTAATTCTGTATTACTTGATAGTGATCTTGTAGAGTTTGGTTAAGTCCAAACCTATTATAAAGTAATCACACTTTGATTGTTGTATTGTCTCGATTTCGTATCCATAGACGATCACAAAGTATGAATACCGATTTGTAGTATTGTCTCGACTTTGTCCATAGACAATCACTTTCGGTAAGAGGACTTATAGGTGGATAATTTAAAGATTGTGGTGTATTTGGGTACCCTCGTCTTTTCAGATCGGTTATACCATGTCACACAATATAGGCTATGACCGGTTATACCTCGATTCTCAACATAAGTTAACATTGGTTTTACCTTGTCATATTGCATTGGTCATTCAAATAATATTCAATGAAGAACCGGACCAACACACTTATGATTTTCCTTTCGATTATGAAACAAATTCATACATCTACTTCCTTAAACCAATGTAATAATACATAGTTTCCTAGGATGAAATCACACCTATATCCACACATAATCAAATATCATATACATAAATTATGTTGATGTCGTATTTACGAAGTTCAAAAGATAAGCATTATATATCGTAAATCAATATAATTCCTTGACACTTTGATCATAATGATATGACCAAGTCTAATCACTAGAATATTATATATAGCTTCGCATGTTATGTTTTCAATATGATATGACTTGAAAGATATGTTAGGAATGGAAACAAGCCAAGTCAATATTACTAACCTCAAATGGAAGGATGATGTCTTCGTTGAAGTCGTTACTTCTTCACATTATTCAGGTCTTCATAGTAATACTTGTAAGTCTTAACATTCCTAGACTTTCTAGTCCAACCTAAACAAAGTTGACTCTAGTAATTAATCAAGCGACTCTAGATGAGTTTTGATACTAAAATATGACAACCAAACTTGACATACCAACGCTTGGTGGATTAAAACGAGCTATGCTCTAACATATATCTTTACGCGTAAATTTAATGTAGAATCCTCCCCCATTGTATGTTATTCCATGCAAAACAAAAAAATACACAAAAACAACCTTTACCAGAGAATGGTCACAAGGTCTTAGCCATAATTTGCCATAAGAGAAAGATTAAAACCGAAAAAAACTCGTATGTATATTGTATACACAATCTATAGAACATAAATCGATATTAGTATATATGTGATTCAAGAGATTAGATATGAAATCTGTTAATTCAAAAAGTCACAAAATCATAAAAAGATAAGCTAATATGAGATCGGAACTTAGTAAAAACCAAAAGTTTATCTCATAAACCGAAAGCATATCTCATGATCTCAAAAAGCAATACACCAGAAAAAATCATTAGATAATTAACAATGAAAAGACAAAGCTCACGCAAAATGAATGAGGTCATTCCGAGTTCGGATAAGGAAGTTATGGGGAAAAAAGTTTAAGGATCTTTATTGGGATCTCTATTGGGAGCGTTCCTTACATATAAAATTGGTCTTAAGATCGGTCCGAAACATGGTTTCATACATAAAATATTGTTATTAACATAACTTTTGCATCTGGTGTCCGAATTGGTTGATTTTTGGCTCGTTTTAAACCCTTATTCAAAAGCTACACATATACGACCAGTAAAAATTAACATCATAAACTCATAATATAATTACCATTTCTATCAAATGCTCAACTACAAATAGATAAGGTATGAGTATAGAAAAGAAAAATCTCCTGAAGATGTTAAACAATCATATAAAGATCGGGATGTCATGTGCTATATTTCACGTGCTTCATCACCTTTCATAAGGTTGATCACAACGGTGAGCGGGCATATTCTAACACAACTAGGTTGTGTCGAGGTGAGATTTGTCTTGTTCGTCACAGGTGACTAAGACTTGTTTGGTTGGACTTTTCTTTTTCCTTCTCTTGTTTTTCTTCCTTGACTTGTGATCACTACATGATTGATACAAGAAACTTTAGGAACCTTGAGATCTTTTTTTAGTATTTCAAGAAGACTCTCATAAACATTGATACCAACATTCACCATTTTAGTGTCATCACTGACTTTTGGTCCCTTCCTGGTTGCTTTAATGGAGGACTTTGGGACCCATTTATATATGGGTTCGCAGGGGCTGCACTGTTCTTCCTACCGTTTCCCCATAGTTTCTTTGAAGAATCTGTTGAGAACGTTTGCCTTGTTGGATACCCTGGTGTTGATGGGTGAAAACTACTCCTGCAGAATTTGGTAATTTGGGGTGTGGATGAGGAATGAATCTAAACCTTCAACAAATGCAACTGCGCGGTGAGTGCTTGTAGATTCGAGAGATCAATGCATGTGCAAGTCGGCCTAAACCAAGAAATGGCCGTTCCGGACTTGTTTCGGTCACAAAGTGAAGGAGATGGGGTTGATCTTAGGGAGGAAGCGAAGAAGGTGTTGAGATTGTGAAGGTGTTGGCTTGCTTATGACTTGTGACAGAAAGATGAGCAAGCTTACGGTTAATCAAGCGAGCTCTGGGTGTTTGAATACGGTTTTTGTATTAACACTTGGTTTTACGTAAGTGCCGAACTTGTGTTGTTTGTCTCTTGTTTGAAATAGGGCGGAGAACCTATTTATACAAGTCATTGAGCCTCATTCACGTTTCTCGTGGGAAGTGGAGGTAGTGGAATGATGGAGTAGTGGAGTTGTGTGTCGGTGATACACGACCGGTCTTGCCCACTTCTCTGTTCATCTCTAACCGCCCATGACTTCCTAACACGTTCTTGTGATGGCGCGTTGCACGTTGTTACGATGTAAACCGCCGGACCAATACCCCGGTATGTATCCCCCGGTTTGTGACATGATTGATATGCGGAATGTGGATCGTGGATCCACGAAAGATAGCATGTAATCTTGAATTGAATAAGCTGCGTTATTGGAAAGTCGATACTTGTGAAGTATCGTGTGTATTTTATGCGAGTCGCATTGTGGTGTGGTAAGGCGATGGGTAATGACGCCTTCTTGACCAATTGACTCTGACCGGGGTTGTATAACCAAGGCTGGTGAAGTTGGATGGATGAGATGAGCTTTGAGACACTCATCTGCGGCCAGATTAATGAATATTAGGTTTTTTTGAAGAGGTGCGCAAGCATCACTCTTGACTTAGTCGAAACCAAGTATGGGAAGGATTTTGGAGAGGACCGCCATACATGCGTGTAGACGGCATGATGGTGTAGGTGCCTGTATTAGTTCCCTCACGAAAGCGCGATCTGGGCCACTCAATTTGGCCCGGCAAGAGGAGTGGTCGAGATCGATTTTGCGATAAGAGTTTGATACCATGAAGCCGCGCGCCATACTCTTTTCCGGCGTGTTTTCCAAGACGACCTAGCTTGGTCGGTCTTGGCAGTTGGTTTGGCGTGAAGATGGTAGGCTGATGTTCACGCCCATGTCTCACCGTCCCATGAAAACGTGATCTAAGCCACCCAATTCGTCGGTGAAGTTGAGTGGTCGAGATCGATTTGCAATTTGGGAAGTGTATCCACGCATGTTTGAGCGGGCGTTTTGGATTGGCCGGGCGTGATATGCCTTGGCCGACCGCATGAAGAGGTAGATGGGCCCACGGTGGTCATCTTTGGTATGACCGGACACTGCTTAATCTAATCTGTGACCCTCCATTCGTGCTTAGGGAGAAGATGGACGCGCGTGATGGCTTGAACCTAATTTTGGCTTTCAAAGCCGCGCGACCATGCTATTTCGGGCGGACGAATGTGTTGTAACCAACCATGGTTGGTTTTGACCGATTGGTCAAGTGTGTGGCGGTCACATGGTGATTGTGTCGACATGCTCAGGGCCCTTTAGTCTGCATCTACACCCTCCATCTATACTGCGAAGATGGATGGTTGAGACCGTTTTGCGGCACATGTAATATCCGCAAACCCTAATTAGGGTTTTCCGCCCATAATGCTTGGTATGGACGGTTTCTTGGCAAGCAAAGGCCAATGGTAGACCATGCGGGGGTCGGCCGTGTGTATTCCCACATGCTTGGGGGTGATGGAATTGATCGTGGTCATCCAATCATGCTTGTGGAGTTGGATGACTGCGATCGAATCATATCAGCTAAGGCCGTGGGTATTCACCAGTAGGGTGATGGATGCTCAATCGGGTTGGAGTATAACACACCGAGAGGGCTCAATCGGGCTAGTATAACACACCGAGAGGGGCTCAATCGGGCTAGTATAACGGATGCTCAATCGGGCTAGTACCGAGAGGGCTCGGGCTAGTATAACACCAGAGAATCGGCTGTACGGGTATTTCGTACATGGTTTCATTATAGTGCTTGGAGGTTCGTGTTACTGCGTATGAGTAACACTCGGTCTCATGCCACACCGATAATGATTCATTATAGTGCTTGGAGGTTCGTGTTACTCTATAAGAGTAACACTCGGTCATCATGCCATGCGATAATGAGTACGGGAAATACAAGGCTGAATTAAGTGAGGAGTATCAACACTTATAAATGGCTTTATCTTTTACAAGATGTCGGCGCATGATTTTACGGTTTTTACAAACTCAACCTTGAACGAAAATCCACCATCAACATTAAGTCCCTGCCCTAGCACACAATGGTTACACTATTGTGTGGTAGGCATGAGATGGTGTGATTAAAGATAAAACTTATGAGACAATGTTAGATGTTACCGGGAGAGGCGGGTCGTCTGTCCTTCGAGCATGTCACGTTCAAGAGGCGTCCGAGAAAAGTGTTCCCCTAGCATGATGTCGGTCTTGCACCTTCGATCGACCTTGCTATGATTTGCCGGTCGAGGGCTATTGCGCTGCTTCGTTCAATCGTGGGGATGTGCCTAATCGGTGTTATTGCGCTTTGCTTCGTTTCGTGGGAGTTCTGCGCTGCTTGATCGAACGTGGGCTTGTTGTGTGCGCTTCGGTTGAAAGTGGGTCTCTTTTGTGTACATGCTTCAAGCGTCGACCATGTGCTTCGATTGAAATCGGCCCCTCTTGTGTGCGCCTATTATACCAGCCTTATGTCGTGATTAACACGACCTTTGCGACTTGAGCAATACCGACCTTTTGACTTGAGCAATACCGGACTTGAGGCTTGTACCGTACTTAAAAATTGCGGACTTGAAATCCCGAAACTTGAGGACTTGAAATCAATACCAGACTTGAAAACTTGAGTTATCTAGAAGCTTGATCAATACCAGGACTTGAATGATGTTTTGACTGGCCATTGTGTGAGTTGTGTCTTGCCGTGTGTGGCGACACTTCTCATATGCTTTCATACAAGTTCTAACTCTGTCTTTTATTTCATTGCGGTAGAAAGAATCCCTGTTGAGATGTCTTACGGAGATAATCTTTGGTGCCAAGTCGGGGAAGTGTTGACAGCTTCAAAGATATGCCGAACATCGATGATGAATTGTTCACGCGCCCTTTCAACTATATGAAAACATCCGTTCCACGGGATAACCTTCCTCCTATCGACTTTGGGGTTTTCATGCTCATTGGGTCCTCATGAAGGATGGATGAGGCGTACGTTTAAGCAATGAGTACATCAAAGATAACTTAGAGTGCGATTATTGATGTAGCTTGAGTGTTGAAACGACTCGAGAGGATGTTAAAGTGGTTTAAGTGCGAACATTGAGGTAGATCTGGAGAGAGTGTTGAAGCGGGATTCGAAGTGAACGGGGGTCCCGGGAGAGAGCATTGAGGCGCCTCTTGAATAGACTATTGAAGCATCTTCTGCGAGAGGGAGAGTTGAAGTGGCTTCCTCTCCGATTCGATTTACCCTTACGAATTCCATGATTCTTGTGAGACCATCTTTCTCGTGTTGAAGAAATCCTTGGTGACGGTGAAGGAACTTCATGCGAGCCTCGATCCCCAGCGTGGTTTACATGGTTTGTTCGTAGTGGTTTTTGTCGAGCCTGGTATGGAATATCTCGACGCGTTGTTGCATCATTGCGGGAGTCGTACATGTGGCCTTTGGAGTTGGAGTTGGCGGACACGCATGATATTGTATCTCGGTGGTTTTCCCCTTCTTTGCCGAGGAGCTGCTTACAGAAGGCTGAAGGTTATATCGCTTTGTTGGTGAGATATATGCCCTTGCGTCACGCTCGTACATCCTTATCGGGTTGTAGCCGCTACATCCATCCATGGAGGAGAACATGCCGTGTCCGCTGGTTGCATCTACTAACATGTCGATGTTCAGTAGAGGAGAATCGCTTTTGGAGCATTCCATTGGACGGAGAGGCAGGTGTCGGTCTCTCTGCTAATTGCTAACGGCGACGCCGGTATATTGTCTTCCCCTTCTAATCACGTCTTGCTTCAAAAGTCGTCCCCTTTTGGTGTGAGTATGGGTTGAAGCTTCACCGTATGTCTTTGAGTCTGGTTTCCTTGAAGTCCGTCATTGTGGTGGGATGACGCACAATCTTGCATGGGCTAACCTTGGCCGTCTGAGAGTCTTGAGAGAAATCACATTGGAAGATGCTCTGTCGACGAGGGCCCTCCTGAACTCGAACCCTTGATGTGTGCGGTAACATGTAGGGCGGTCGTGATCTTTTCGCCATCATGTCGTCTTTTGTAAATATAACATTATTTGGTGTTTTCGATGCGATTAAGACTTACGGACGTGAAGGAGTCGGGTGTACGTCCGAGCTATTTTATTAATTACGGGAAACATCTACGCACGTTGATTCTTTGAGGCGCAAGAGTTCACACAAGCTTTCCACTAGAGATGCCGCTTCCTAATCCTTTGGTCTCGGTTCGTAGTAAATCTGTTGACTTTGGGAGGATCGTTATGAGGATCGGTCCCAGTGTAGGAATCTCCATGTGGGACCGTTCATATCGATGTCGCTCATTTGATCGGGTCCACGTAGGTCCATGGTGAAATACCTCTTTACGAGTTGCGGCCATATCCGTTTAAGTCTTAGCAAGAACTTCCTGCTTCTCCATCAAGTACGAAATGGTAATGGATGGTGGTCCTCCTCTCGTCCCTCGGCTCCTCGTCACGATGCGGGAGTGAAAGTTGTTGCTGCGGGTGACTCTTTGGGCGTTACGCTTGAGGAGTTGTCGGGATTTGCGGCTGCTCGACTCGAGTGACGGGAGGTGTTACACTTACTGGAACATCTCTGCTTCTGGCGGCACCGGTGGTAGAAGTGACGGTGCATAAGGTGTATTGACCACGGTAGCTCCGAAATTATAGGACGGAGCCCCCTTACGTATCTTTGTGTTACTCGCCGGGAAGAAGAGGTTGAAAAGTTGCCCTAAGGAATTGAAGGTGAGGCAGGTTGTACTTCAAAGGATGAAAGTCTCTCTTGCCCGGAAGGACGAGTTGTTCTTTGAAGGACTTTCCTTGAAGGATCGTAGCTACCTACTTGTCCTTTAGATGTTCTTGTTTTTGAGTGATAGTGAGGATTCCTTTGACTCTAGGTTTTGAATTAATAGGTAATTGAATTGGTTCATTTTGAGATAGTTTGGTGAATGATTTTTTACGAAAGAGGTTATTTTAAATGAAATTTGCATCTTGGTCATGAATGATTGCACATGTCACATGAAGTTGCAAGCGTTGTGTGAAAGGAAAGCATGAATAAAGCAGGACATGGTGTTTGATTCTTGAGCCTCTTTCTCCACGTGTGGGATGCTAAGTCCCAGTGAATTCTAAACTATCTTTCTTGTAAAATTGTTGAGTAGAACTTACTTGCTTTTGAAGCCTCATTTGTATCAAACCAGGAGTAGCCTCTCCAAGAAAATCCTCGCACTAACTTCTCAAAGCTATCCCTCGAGCCAAGCTTCTCTGAACAATGCGCTTCAAAGCGTTGCACTCCTTTGGTGGGGTGATGAAGGGACCGGTGGTAATGACAGTACCTCGGGTCCATTACTCCTTGACCAGTAGGTGGGCGCCGTATCGGGGGTAGCTTTATCTCTCGTTTCGTACCCACGTCTCCGGTAGCTCCAGAATCTTCTTCATTGGGAAGGGGAAATGTAAGTACCTTGTGTCCGGCTTTTCTGCGTTAGCGGGCGTTGCGATGTCTCCCGTGGCTTTGATATGGAACGGGAGATGAAGTTGGAAGACTTGCGAGCGCCATCATGTCTGCGGATTGTCTTCCTAAGTAGAGGGATGTAGAAGGTGTCGTAATGTCCTTGCTTGAGTGGCCGGATTGAAACGCTCCCATCCTCTTTATTGAGGCATTTCTTGATTGATTTCTCCTTCCTCAAGCGTTTCTTGAGTTGGTTGGAAGGCCGACGCGGATTGGACAGTCTTAGGGCTTCGGCAAGAGCTTTGAGGTATAAATCCTCTAGCAAGGCTCCATAGGTTGCGAGGTTCCCCTTCTTTATCACATGGAGACATCGTAGCATTCTGGATAAGTCTCCTCTCTGTGGAGTTGCATCGGGTTTCCATTGTTGACCAGGACCATGTTGTTCATCTTCCACAGGTCTCCTGCGGTTGCGCGCCCTTTTGCTTCTCCACCGGTAAAGATGTGACTCTGGTTAAAGATTGCATTGCCGAGTGGATGCTTGTCGATGCTTCTTGTAATTGTGCCGCCATATCATTCAAAGGCGAAATGTCTCGCTCTGCCCCTCTGGTGATACCGGCTTGATTTGCCAAGACATCCTCCGGCATTCTAACTATGCTTCCCATGATATCTGAACCACTGCCCGGATTAGAGTGAGGATACATCGTGAGGAAACGAATTCGAGAATTCGATTCTTGTAACAGAGATCAATCTCCCTTTGTGGTCGCCAATTGTTGATGGGTGAAAACTACTCCTGGAATTTGGTAATTTGGGGTGTGGATGAGGAATGAATCTAAACCTTGACAAATGCATTGCGCGGTGAGTGCTTGTAGATTCGAGAGATCAATACGTGCAAGTCGGACTAAACCAAGAAATGGCCGTTCAGGACTTGTTTCGGTCACAAAGTGAAGGAGATGGGGTTGATCTTAGGGAGGGAAGCGAAGAAGGTGTTGAGATTGTGAAGGTGTTGGCTTGCTTATGACTTGTGTGAAAGATGAGCAAGCTTACGGTTGATGCAAGCGAGGCTCACGGGTGTTTGAATACGGTTTTTGTATTAACACTTGGTTTACGTAAATCCGAACTTGTGTTGTTACTGTCTCTTGTTTGAAATAGGGCGGAGAACCTATTTATACAAGTCATTGAGCCTCATTCACGTTTCTCGTGGGAAGTGGAGGTAGTGGAATGATGGAGTAGTGGAGTTGTGTGTCGGTGATACACGACCAGTCTTGCCCACTTCTCCTGTTCATCTCTAACCGCCCATGACTTCCTAACACGTTCTTGTGATGGCGCGTTGCACGTTACGCTTGTAAAACCCGAGACCAATACCCCGATATGTATCCCCCGGTTTGTGACATGATTGATGTACGGAATGTGGATCGTGGATCCACGGAAGATAGCATGTAATCTTTGAATTGAATAAACTGCGTTATTGAGAAAGTCGATACTTGTGAAGTATCGTGTGTATTTTATCGAGTCTTGCATTGTGGTGTGGTAAGGCGATGGGTAATGACGCCTTGCGGCCAATTGACTCGACCGGGGTTGTATAACCAATTTGGTGAAGTTGGATGGATGAGATGAGCTTTGAGACACTCATCTGCGACCGTTAATGAATATTAGGTTTTTTTGAAGAGTGCGCAAGCATCACTCTTGACTTAGTCGAAACCAAGTATGGGAAGGATTTTGGAGAGGACCAGGCCATACATGCGTGTAGACGGCATGATGGTGTAGGTGCTGTATTCCGTTCCCTCACGAAAGCGCGATCTGGGCCACTCAATTTGGCCAGAAGGCAAAGAGGAGTGGTCGAGATTGATTTTGCGATAAGAGTTTGATACCGCAAGAAGCCGCGCGCCATACTCTTTCGGCGCGTTTTCCAAGACGACCTAGCTTGGTCGGTCTGGCGGTTGGTTTGGCGTGAAGATGGTAGGCTGATGTTCACGCCCATGTCTCACCTTCCCATGAAAACGTGATCTAAGCCACCCAATTCGTCAGGTGAAGTTGAGTGGTCGAGATCGATTTGCAATTTGGGAAGTGTATCCACGCATGTTTGAGCGGGCGTTTTGGATTGGCCGGGCGTGATATGCCTTGGACGACCGCATGAAGAGGTAGATGGGCCCACGGTGGTCATCTTTGGTATGGCCAGGACTGTAATCTAATCTGTGACCCTCCATTCGTGCTTAGGAGAAGATGGACGCGCGTGATGGCTTGAACCTTAATTTTGGCTTTCAAAGCCGCGCGACCATGCTATTTCAGGCGGACAAATGTGTTGTAACCAACCTGGTTGGTTTTGGCCAGATTGGTCAAGTGTGTAGGCGGTCACATGGTGATTGTGTCGACATGCTCAGGGCCCTTTGAGTCTGCATCTACACCCTCTATCTATACTGCGAAGATGGATGGTTGAGGCGTTTTGCGGCACATGTAATATGTCGCAAACCCTAATTTAGGGTTTTCCGCCCATAATGCTTGGTATGGGACGGTTTCTTGGCAATCAAAGGCCAATGGTCGACCATGCGGGGTCGGTAGTGTGTATTCCATACACATGGGTATTCCTACCATGCTTGGGGGTGATGGAATTGATGCGTGGTCATCCAATCATGCTTGTGGAGTTGGATGAGTCATGGGTGATGCGATCGAATCATATCGGCAAGCTAAGGCGTGGGTATTCCATACCATGCTTAGGGTGATGGAATTGATCTCAAGTCATCGGATGCTCAGTTCGGGCTAGTATAACACACCGAGAGGGGGCTCAATCGGGCTAGTATAACACACCGAGAGGGCTCAATCGGGCTAGTATAACACACCGAGAGGGCTCGGGCTAGTATAACACAGAGAATCGGCACAGAGAATGCGGGTATTTCGTACATGGTTTCATTATAGTGCTTGGAGGTTCGTGTTACTCTGTATGAGTAACACTCAGTTTCTCATGCCACACGATAATGATTCATTATAGTGCTTGGAGGTTCGTGTTACTCTATAAGAGTAACACTCGGTCATCATGCCACAGCGATAATGAGTACGGGAAATACAAAATTTGAATTAAGTGAGGGAGTATCCAACACTTATAAATGGCTTTATCTTTTATAAGATGTCAGCGCATGATTTTTCTGGTTTTTTACAAACTCAACCTTGAACGAAAATCCACCATCAACACCTGGGAGTTAACCTTTCTCTAATTTGGAATATCAAATCTTGTCTTTACATTTATGAAGTTATCTCTTTTTCTATTGTTTGGACGATTATGAGAAAACTTTGCAGAATGCTGATAGGCAAACCTCAAGCTATCATTATAATAATTTATTTGCATAAACTTCGTACAGTAACGACCTGAGTTATTAAGGGGAGCAGTCATAGTAAATTCATTGGAAACAAAAGTAAGAACATATTTCATCTTGAGAACTCTGCCCCCTATGTAGGTGTCCTTTATTTCAACAATCAAAGTAATGCCTAGTTACGTAAGAATAGTGATGCTTAATATTACCTTTTTGTGGACCACTTGCATTGGAGCTTGATGGGTTATATTTTTTCCATCAATTTTTGAAAGTGTTGTACCTTTGACATCAGTGGAAGCCTCTGGTTGAGAAGAATTTCTAGCCTTGAGTATAAATTTTACGTCTTTGTTATTATTTGGATCATCTATTCCCGTTAAGCCCAATCCTCACACATCACGATGATTTTTAATTACTCCTAACATTGAGATTAAATTGTTTTTGATTTTTTCAAGAGCATAAGCTAGATCTGCCTCAAGGCATTTTTCTCAAGATATATATGCACCTTCTTTCTCTTCAAAACTAATTTGTTGAGATTTAATTCTGGCTTCAGATTCGACAAGTTTCTCTTTCAACATCAAAGAAGATTATCACATTCAAATTTCGTTGAATATTGATCTTCTTCACAATCTTTAAGAAATGATTTGTTGAGGCGATAACCAATATCATATCCTTCGGACATCTTTGTCAATTTCCTGTTTTCTCGACAAAGAGGAGTCAGAAGAGAAATGAGTTCAGAAGTCCTCGGTTTTGTCAAAGGATCCAATAGATTAGTGTACTCATGGAGTTTTCTTAAACACATTATCATAAGCTTCTTTTTGTTGAAATCTCCCTAGAGATGATCTCATATTTTCTATAGATCATCCAGCGTAAGTTGATTTCTTTTTTGATATCATCATGGTCCAATGGAGTTTTGGATATTATTTTTTCCCAACAGACTATATGACCATTCAGTCGCAGCGTCACTCAACAGTTGTGCAATATCGATTGTTCTTATGATTGGTCTGGCAGAACTAGAGCCAATGCAAGCATTCTGCATATTTGATAACAGGTTTTACACTTGATTGCTTCTTTGCGCAACTATACTCCAACTAGTTCTTTATGAAAGACAAGAAACTTCATAAGAAAAGTAGCGTTTTTAGGGTTATAAGTAATAGGAGGGTGTGTAGACTATAGACATGAATAGTTGGTTTCCAAAATTAAGGAAACATAATATTGTCATGTCGATTTTCCGTTAGGATTGGGTTGACAAATTTTGAATTTTGAAAAGGAGGAAAAACTTCCCGTTTCTGTTGCTATAATTGTGCATATTCAAAACCACCGAGTTGAGCTGTTGGATACACTGAGTTTGATTGATGATCTTTAACTTATCCATGATGATATAATTGAAAGCACTTATGAAACTGATGATCGTGGTATGAAGGAGAAAACCAATAATCCAAACGAAATTTGAATCCAAAACTATGATGAGAGATCCAACACCACTGCTAATAAGGCAAGCACTAGTGCTACAAACTCAGAAATATGAACCACTAGTTACAACTACTGGTGACTACACGTAGGATCAACTAAGAGATCTCCAAACAGATTAAAACGAGTATGAGAAACCAACTTTAGACCTGAGAAATAAGTTCAAATTTTCAAAAAAATGAAATGATCGAGTTTAGATTACTTATACAAGAAATCTAAAATCATAAAACCAATTAAATTTAAAAGGAGCAGTGTTGGTGCAAAAATTAATCACCCCAACATTCTTCGAGATGTGTGTATGATGATCGAATCGCCGCCGTTGATGAAGAATCTCTAAACAATTGATCAAAAAAGGTGGGGGTACCTGCAAAAACACTCTGATGCTAAAATCAGCGGATGTTCTATGCAAGTAGGTTGTTAGGAAAAGGAAAGAAGTTGTGTACCTTTTGTGTTGAGATTTAGCCTCTATATATAGGCGAGAAATAGATGTAGCTTTAGGGCTTTGATAGTTATCCTAATAACTTCCTCATACAGTATAAACCTCAAATAACATCCGATTCATGATAAACCTAATATTTACCATAATCCTTACATATCTTAAATAATATTTATCTTAAATAATAATTATAAGTATTTAAGATAATTATCCTCTTTATTTAGGATCCGCATTTATCTCAAATATCATTAATAATTATAAATAAATAATTATTCAAGACTCTTGGGCTTCCATAATAAGCCTAGTGGGTTTCCATAATAAACCCACTAGTTTCCCTAACAACCCAAAACCAGGCTTCCATAATAAGCCATACGGGTTTCCACAATAAACCCACCGGTTTCCACAATAAACCGGGCTAGGCTTCCATAATAAGCCATGCGGGTTTCCACAATAAACCCGCCGGTTTCCACAATAAACCGGGCTAGGCTTCCATAATAAGCCATGCGGGTTTCCACAATAAACCCACCGGTTTCCACAATAAACCGGGTTAGGCTTCCATAATAAGCCATGCGGGTTTCCACAATAAACCCACCGGTTTCCACAATAAACCCGCCGGTTTCCACAATAAACCGGATTGTACCGACATCAAATAGCTCGTGCGGTACGCACACACACTATTTTAATAGGGTACAAACATCGCCCCCTCTTAATTCTCAACTTGTTGACGGATTAAGAAAATCAATAGAACTAACCTTCTCGGGTCGTTCAAATTCGCCATACGCTGCTTATCCGATAACCTTTTGTGGCCTTGGCCAGCATGTTGTGTGGCCTCGCCCCGAGCTCGACTTGATAATTCAAAGTACCAAAAATGTACTTAACCATCTCAAATCACCAAACATGTTCAAAGTACCAATAATGTACTTAAACTCCATATAGTAATTACCCATATGCCAAACAGATCGGCATGTTATGTTCTCTTGCTCTTCCATTAGCTAACATATGACCTAAGTGTTGGTCTTGTAAATCTTCTTTAATTTCATCTCCCACCCTTATGGTGAATGAAGCGTTTCCTTGGTTTTTCTCTTTGATAGAATAACACTTCCAATTTATCTCTTTAATAGAAAAATTATCTGGATTAAATTAATAAATCAACTTCAACTTTGAGAACATACCTCACTTCGAATGCGGAGTTGCTCCCGTAAGTTTCTAGGCACATTGGTTGCCCATTTGCTCCCGTACTGGCCTATAATTTGCTGACTCAGTGCTCGTGTATCTGCGAATAATGAATGTACGACAATCTCTGTCTACATGGTTGACCATCTCTAGCTTTTCGTCATACATTTCCTTTCATAATAAGCCATCGGTTTCTACTGATAAACCGAACTGGGCTTCTATAATAAGCCATGTGGGTTTCCAAAATAAACCCACTGGTTTCTATAATAAACCAAATTGGGCTTCCATAATAAGCCATGTGTTGGTTTCTTTAACAAACCACCGGGCTTCCTTAATAAGTCCGGTTGGGCTTCCTCAATAAGCTAGACTTGGTTTCTTTAATAAAACACCTTAATAAGCTTCCTTAATAAGTTGGATTTGGGCTTCCTTAATAAGCCGGTGGGCTTTTATAATAAGCCATATGAGTTTCTTTAATATTTTTCCTTTGCTCCTTTCGCTCCATTTTAGCTTCTGCTTATTATGTTGAAACACCTTATTTTCGCCTTTCTCTTTATTAGAAAGACATCGCAACAATTTCCTTTATAATCAAATACTTCGTCTGTCTTTCTCTTTATTAGAAAGACATTGCAACTGTTCCTTTGATTACCAAAATACCTCGCATTTGTTTTCCTCCCAAGGCGTTCGTTCCTTCCACCTTAGTCGCCCCCATTATTCCAATGATGCATCCTATTGT
This sequence comes from Papaver armeniacum, assembly GCA_023531295.1. Classification (NCBI taxonomy): domain Eukaryota; kingdom Viridiplantae; phylum Streptophyta; class Magnoliopsida; order Ranunculales; family Papaveraceae; genus Papaver; species Papaver armeniacum. Next base: position 29,902 of record JAJJWW010012448.1, read on the forward strand.
TTGACTTCCTTAACCATGTTGGTTTTGATTGAATGCTTGGCGTCACTTTAGCCGCCAGATATTTAATAACAAAGACGCCCCCCAGACGAAGCAGGAAATAGATCTATTATATCCTTCCCTCACTTGCTAGATGGCTATGGGCTTATAATCATGTATCTTTTCCATTTTTCTTTTTGGAGTTGCCCTCAAAATGTTGTCTTGGTGTGGCGTATCTCCTGTTCCTAGCTGGTCATGTGGATTCCTCCAAGCTTAGCTTGATGATTGAAGTACCTAAAATGTACTTAAAACTTACTCAAGCACCAAACACGTGGGGCTTAGCATGACCTCACTTGCAAATTTTCTTCTTTGAGCCTGCAGCTTGCCAAACATCTATTCGTCCATAGTTGGCCTAATATGGATTTCCTATAGTCATTTGGTGTTATAACCCCTCACGAGGAATCCATAAGCCCGACTTACATAGCCCAACTAAACACGTAGCCCATACATGTTGGTACGTGTCTTTGCCCATCCTTTTAAGCTGATTTGTGATGGCACTAGCAAGCTGCTCTTTCAGGTCTCGGATACTAATGCTTGCTGCATAACTCTTCTTTCGTTTTCCCTCCTTTGTAGGGGTGAAATCCCATCGTTCTTATCCATTGGCTGTGTTATCACCGCTAGCAAAAGTCCATTCCCGTGGGAGTTTAGAGTTTTATCTTTTTTTAAAACTCCAGACCTATCAAACTCCAGCAATCAGTTGCTTGCCTGCCAAAGCTTCTTCCTAATACAAATACGAGCATCTACCCGTGTAATCACCACACCAACAGGTATCGATCCATCCTTGCTATCTTGAACGGTGAGTGTAGCTTTTCTTCCTTTATCTCTGAATGCTTGTATTCTAGCCATGAATGCTTGTATTCTTCTTAATGGTGGGTTATTAGCTCGAGTCCGCACGCCTCTGCCAACAACATCTTCCTCTCGATGGGCACAGTTTGCTTGGATGTCGACCTGAGTTCTCCCCTCGATGTCGAAACCTCCTGCTAGTGGCTGGGGGTGGTGATCTATTCAGCAACACGTAATTCACCCTTGGAGCAATCCCCTCTGAACGCGAGCGTGAAGCTGATGCAGTTGACGACATCGACGTCGTTCTTCCATCCCTCTCATCGAAGCCTTGGACAACAGCACTTCTCAAAGCTCGTGTATTTGCTTGCTGACTTGATTGGTTTCGAGCGGGTACATCCACATCCATCTCGTGTTGGTTTGCACCTGATGCCTCCATTCGATTCTTTAGAATTTCTTTCAACAACTTTGGCAGGACTTCCTGCGACTTTTCGATCTTCAACAACTCTATGAAAAAGTTCTGAAAACTCCAGCAACCTTCTCAAGGTGTTATGTAGCTTCTGCAACTTTCTGAAACGTTCTAAAAGCTCCCGCAACTTTCGAAAGAGTTCAGAACTTCCGCAACCTTCTCGAAACGTTCTGAAATCTCCCGCAACTTTCTGAAAGAGTTCAGAACTTCCTGCAACCTTCTCGAAACGTTCTGAAATCTTCCGCAACTTTCTGAAAGCGTTCAGAACTTCCTGCAACCTTCTCGAAACGTTCTGAAATCTCCCGCAACTTTCTGAAAGAGTTCAGAACTTCCTGCAACCTTCTCGTACCTTGTTGGAACTTACTGCAACTTCCAGAAAAGTTGCGATCTGTTTAGCTTCCCTTTCAAGCGTCTTTGAAACCCTAGTTAGCGAAAAACGCTTTGAAAAAAAAACTCTTCTCAGATGGGGAGCACGATCTTTTTTCGTAGTCCCCTTAGTCGGCGCCAAAAGATGTTGGTGCAAAAATTAATCACCCCAACATTCTTCGAGATGTGTGTATGATGATCGAATCGCCGCCGTTGATGAAGAATCTCTAAACAATTGATCAAAAAAGGTGGGGGTACCTGCAAAAACACTCTGATGCTAAAATCAGCGGATGTTCTATGCAAGTAGGTTGTTAGGAAAAGGAAAGAAGTTGTGTACCTTTTGTGTTGAGATTTAGCCTCTATATATAGGCAGAAATAGATGTAGCTTTAGGGCTTTGATAGTTATCCTAATAACTTCCCTCATCTGTATAAACCTCAAATAACATCCAGATTCATGATAAACCCTAATATTTACCATAATCCTTACATATCTTAAATAATATTTATCTTAAATAATAATTATAAGTATTTAAGATAATTATCCTCTTTATTTAGGATCCTGCATTTATCTCAAATATCATTAATAATTATAAATAAATAATTATTCAAGACTCTTGGGCTTCCATAATAAGCCTAGTGGGTTTCCATAATAAACCCACTAGTTTCCCTAACAACCCAAAACCAGGCTTCCATAATAAGCCATACGGGTTTCCACAATAAACCCACCGGTTTCCACAATAAACCGGGCTAGGCTTCCATAATAAGCCATGCGGGTTTCCACAATAAACCCGCCGGTTTCCACAATAAACCGGGCTAGGCTTCCATAATAAGCCATGCGGGTTTCCACAATAAACCCACCGGTTTCCACAATAAACCGGGTTAGGCTTCCATAATAAGCCATGCGGGTTTCCACAATAAACCCACCGGTTTCCACAATAAACCCGCCGGTTTCCACAATAAACCGGATTGTACCGACATCAAATAGCTCGTGCGGTACGCACACACACTATTTTAATAGGGTACAAACAAGCAGCAATGAACACTAAAAGTAATTAGAGAGTTAACAAGATCATAAAAATAAATAAATAACGATTTTGATAAACCCATTTGTAAAACTTCAATTTGACATCCATAAGAGTTAGCCTAAAGAAGAGTTAAGAGCAACTAGACCGGGCCATGGCAAGACCTACCTCATGTTCATCCTGGGAGTGTATGACAATTTTACTTTCTACATCCACTAATAGACAACATTAGTAGGTCCGTACAGAGGATATGCTTTATGATGGATCGATATCTATCCATTTCTTTTACAAAATTCTTCCTGAACCGTGGATTTAAAATGCAGGAAAATCGTCCTCTCACATAGACAGGACCCAAAGCACCATAAATGGGCCCCTTGCTAGTTTCAAGAGGGGCAGATTCCATTCTATGTGAGTCGGACGCTTTTATATGATTCTTTTTTTTTTTTAGATGAAGGCCTTCAAAAAGGCTAATGATCCCCCTCAACAACCGGCATAATCCAGATTGGAGGCACAAACCAGTACATAGAGGATTTTTAGTTTTTTGCCCATTGGGAAAGTTCATGAGCAACAGAGCTACAAATCCTTGGTTGGAAATTAAAAACACAAGCAACTAATTTAGAAGAGAATAACTTAATGTCTTTAAAGATAGCATATGTCCTGGTATCACCATCAAACTATCCAGTGGAAAAGAGTTTGATGAGATCTTGAGCATCACTCTCTATAATGATGTGAGTCAGGTTCTTCTCCACTGTTTTCTTTAACACATCCCAAATATCTCTAGCTTCAGCTTCAATAGCATAATGGACTTCAAAAACAACCGCAGCACAAAAAGAAGTGTTCCTCGTGAAGTCTCTCATCACATATCCTGCTCCATTATCCAAAGAGATATCATCAAAAGCACCATCAGTATTGCATTTGATCCAACCAAGAGGAGGGGGCATCCGTTTACCCAGCAGACCAATAGGGACATAGGTGTTAATGTTTAATTTTGGTTTCCTAGCCAATAACATAGCTTTGGCTCTATGTAAAACATTTAAGTGACCTTCTTTAGTGTTATGAAAAACTTGATTATTCCTACTACTGACCAGAGAATAGTAACAAAGAAACATTGAGACTCATCAGGCAGTTTAGAACCAGGTTCAAATAACCAAAACTTCGACCAATCAATGGACATTTTATAACAAAAGGCATTGGTATTAACACACATAGAAGATAAAAACCAAACATGACTAGTAAAGGACATATGACCAAAGCATGCATAACAGATTCATTAGGATGGCAGCATCTTGGACAGTCCACAACATTCATAGGCATTCTAGAATTAAGAACAGTCCTAGTAGGTATACCATTCTTAGCAGCTTTCTGGATAAAAGTCTGAATTCTATGAGGAACTCTAATTTTCCAAATATGATTCCAAAGTTTTTTACAAGGGGAGGACCTAAATCCTCTAATTCCCAAGTAAGAAGATTTAGAGTAAATTTTCCATTCTTTGAAAGATCCCAAGCCCTCCTGTCAGGAGTGCAAACATGGCTTAAGGGAATGGTGATGATCTTCTTAACATAAGCATCATCAAAGTGAGTCTTGATTCTACAAATGTCCCAAGACCTAGAACTGGGATTAATGAAATAAGACACTTTAACACTAGGGTTAGGGGGATAAGAGGATTTGGTGTAGCGGATCCTAAAGTTGGAATCCACTTATCACACCATGGGTCTATAAACTGTCCATCACCAACAATCCAAGAAATGAAAGGTTTAATAATTTCCTTGGTAGCATGTAAGCATTTCCAAGTCCAAGAGCAAACAGAAGGACACTTAGCATTCAAAAAATTAGTTTTAGGGAAATATTTACCTTTAAGGACTTCGGCTAACAGTCAGGGTTTTCTACAATTTTCCAAGCTGTTCTAAAAGCATAGCTAAGTTGTTCAATTCAGCTTTTCTAAACCCTAGGTCACCCTCAGACTTAGGAGAGCACAAAATATCCCAACCTAACAGATGTTGTTTTCTATCTTTAGGATCCAGAGTCCCCACACCAGAATTTACATAAATGAGAATCAATTTTCCTACAAAGGTATTCAGGAATGAGGAAAGCACCCATTTGATAGAGGGGTATGGCTTGGCCAACATGCTTAATCAGAGTAGTTCTAGCAGCCTGAGATAAAAGTTTATGAAACCAAACAGAAATTCTAGCATCAACAGCTTGTAAAATGCTCACATGAGTCTAGATTTTAGAAGATTTAAAAACATTGGGAGTTCCCATATACTTTTCTCCCAAATCTCTAGTATGGATATTAAGAATATTAGACAACTGACATTTTAAAGGTTCAGGATTTTGTTTGCTAAATAAAATGCCAGATTTATCAAAGTTAATTTCCTGACCAGAGGCTAAACAGTATTTTTGTAGATAATCTTTAATGGTTTAAAAATCTTTTATAGTTGCTTTGGAGAACAATAGAGAATCATCAGCAAATAAAAGATGAGTCATAGGAGGTGCTTCCTTGCACACTTTTATGCCTTCCACCAGGCCTTTCCTAGACAGTGCATCTATATAAGTTGATAAAGCCTCAGAAGAGACGATGTAAAGATAAGGAGAAAGGGGGTCTCCTTGTCTCAAACCTCTTTCAGGATGGATAAGACCAGTAGGGCTACCATTTAACAAAACAAAGTAAGAAACAGAAGACAGGCATTGATTTATGAGCTTAATCCAATGGTCAAATATGCCCATTTCTTTAAAAACCTTTTCCATGAAAGCCCATTCAAATTTATCATACGCTTTAGACATGTTAAGATTTATAGCTGCAGTACCATCAACTTTCTTGTGATGGTTCACAGCTTAAATAGCTTCATTAGCAAGAAGAATGTTGTCAGAGATACTTCTCTTAGGCACAAAAGCACTCTGGTTTTGAGAAATAAGGTTGTTCATGAAAGGTTTTAGTCTGTTTGCTAAAGTCTTAGACAGGATTTTGTAGATAAAGTTATAGCGGCCAATTGGTCTATAATGAGAGACAAGTTCAGCAAGAGGGACCTTAGGAATGAGAGCAATATTGGTGTGGTTAAAAACATCAGCAATATGCATCAGTACGAAAGCAAGATTGGTCATATCAACAACTGCCTCACCCACTATGTCCTAGTGTTTTTGATAAAAAAGACATGTAAAACCATCAGGACTTGGGTCTTTCTTTCCTCCCATTTGAAAAACAACATTTTTATTTCCTCGACAGAAAGGGGAGAGTTTAGATGAGAATTATCCTCCACGGAGAACTTCACAGGAAGATCTTTGAGGATTTCATCCTGAAATTGCTGAGGGTGAGAAGTATATAAATTTTTGAAATAATCAACAAAATAAGTGGATATACTATCTCTATCAGTTAAAATGATACCAGCATTATTCTTAATCCAACTAATAGCATTTTTTTTTCTCCTAAAAAAAGAGTGACTCTATGAAAATAAGGGGTATTTCTATCACCTTCCATGAGCCAAACTTCTCTAGATTTGTCCTTCCAGTATAATTCTTCCAAATTATACAAGTACTCCAATCTGTCTCTAAGTCTGGCAATAGAACTAGAGTCAGTTGGGTTGGAAGTATGAATATTAGATAAGTCTTCCCTAGTAGTTTTAATATTAGTTTGGATGTTACCAAAGGAGGACTTATTCCATTCACGCAAGCCATTCTTAGTACTAAGGAGTTTTGTTTTTAGTTTGAAAGCAGCAGATCATACCACATTAGCAGACCAAGAATTAGCTATAATATCTCTACAAGTAGGATCTTCAATCCACATAGCCATAAAGTGAAAAGGTCTAGGCATACAAATATTATCATAGTTGAAACCAATATGCATAGGACAATAGCCAGATGAGTCTCTAGGAAAGTTATTAACACAAAATTTAGGGAACAATTGTTCAACACATTGATTGATTAGAGATCTGTCTAGTCTTTCAAGAATAAGATCACTACCTTGTTGCATGTTAGACCAGGTAAATCTAGGACCATAAAAGCCAGGATCATGTAAGTTAAACACAGAGAAAAAATTCCTAAGATTTAAGAAATTAGAGTCCTCTACTTCTAGACCATCATTCTTGTCCTCAGTACTGTTGATGGTGGTTTTTAGTTCAAGGGCTAAAATCGTAAACCCTGTATTTAATGCGCTGTCATCCTGCAAAGGAACATAAGCCATTTAAAAGCAATGAGTGTTTAAGCCTCTTCGCTCACATATGTATTTAACAATTCAATATATCTGTATATATGAAATTTACTCAGAATGGTGCGGGCAACATCAATCCCAAAATATTATGTGAATTTTATCTTCCACCGGCATTATTCACTAATGCATTGCCAGCCTAGTATTTTCCAATGCAATGTTCCCAGCCGAACTCTCAATATTGGCATGACATGACGATTAAATGTTCACTCTCAGCAGAGTAGCGTGAATCTCCCGAAGTGTCAGTATTGAGACCTGCATGAAAACACTCACGTAGGCCACACCACTCTATAAAGAGATCAGCGTGTTTACACACTTTTTAATTAAAAGTTAGCGCGATCGAACGCGTTCAAATTCCTTAAGGAAAATCTAGACTGTTCATATCAGTCTCAAAAATGATCACGGCCACACGATTTGGCCGCGCGATTTAGCAAGCATAGACTACTCCTGGCAGAACTAGGCAATCACCGTATTGACCACCGGCGGGCCCACTAGTGCCCTAGTCAATCGAGTCCTATTTTGTTCATTTACAAGTGCTTCGAACGATTATCCCAAACATGGGTGATCGCGCTGTCGAAGAAGAGAGCTCAAACGAGCTAGACCGGCCAAAACGGTCTTAGAATCGTCACAACCGTCCAACTTCGCTAGCCTAGTTGGACGGCTTGGATTTTCCCACAAGCGATTAAGGAAGTGCCGGCGTGTTCGTTGGCGGCCCAACTTCCCGTTTTGTCGATCGACCTGCCCGTGATAAGCCTATAGGGCGTTAAATCGTTTGCCCAAACTAGGACAAACACTCTATTTCAAAACCCTAATTTTGAGTTGCGGCAGTATATTATTGTAAACCATCATATCCGTCCAACTTCGCCAGCCTAGTTAGATGACTTAGATCGCGTTCCAAACGATCAAGGAGGTGCCAATACGTTCACCACCGGCCCAATATTATCCCCGACCAATCGACTTGCTCATGGGAAGTCAATGGCACACCAAATCGTTCGATTGAACTAGGGTGGATGCGGCTGCTTTGAAACCCTAATTGATGTTTGCGGCAACATCTTACTGCCGCTAATCGATCGTGACCATCCATCTTCGCCAGCCGAATCGAGTGTCTTAGATCTAATTTTAGATGGCCCGAGATGTTAGCATATTCACCAGAGGCTCGTCTTTGCACATGGCCAATCGGCCTGTTCGAATCAGCGCCCAATGCTTTGATTCGACTAGCCAAAACAGGGTTGGCCGCGCGGCCCCTAAACCCTAAATTGTGTCAACGGCAATATACAACTGCCGCAAATTATCTCGTTCATCCAACTTCTCTAGCCTAGTTGGATGGTGTAGATTTATTTTTAGAAAACTAACAAAGTAGCATTGTGATCACCGGCCATCCCTCCTCCACAGGGAATGATCGAACAAGAGACAGCTCGACCATAGGGTCCTCAAACGATTACCCAAATATGGCCGGTCGTGCTACTTTTAAGACGCTCAATCCGTGACTGATTCGATCGATCTCAAAAACAGCGATGCTTCTAGCACATCGATTATTTTCAGCTGCTTATTCGAAAGCGATGCTTTATATACATCGATTACAAGAAATGCTTTATAAATATTGATTTCATACATAATATATTATTTGACCTAAAAGCACTATGTGCTGCTTTCAGCGACGAGTCCCACGACTCGACCCACTTACTCGAGACATCAAACATGTCACAAACTGGGGGATGCTCACTGGGGTATTGGTCTAGCGGTTTACAGTGTACGGCGTGCAACGCGCCCATTACGAGAACGTGTCAGGGAAGAACGGATGGTTAACAACAATGAGATAGTGGGTGAAGGCGTGACCAGTTTCCCCTCATAGTGGAAACGTAGTGATCACCACTCTTTACACAACTCCATTTCTCCATTGCCTAATCACCTCCACTTCCTACGAGATCATAGTGTACTCGAACATGACTTGTATAAATAGGATTTTCAACCTATTCAAACACAAAACACAAGTGTTATCAACACAAGTAGCCAGAAACCATATTCTAATACAAGTCATAAAACAGCCACACCTTAATAATTCAACATTCTGATCTCAAACACCTTCTTCGCTTCCCTCCCTAAGATCAACCATTCTCCTTCACCTTGTGACCGAATTGAATCTGGAACGACCATTTCTTGGTTTAGGCCAGAGTCTTACAGATTGATCTCTCGAATCTAAAAGTACTCCCGTGCAGTGCATTTGTTAAGGGTTTGAATTCGTTTCTCATCAACACACCCAAAGTTACCAAAAACAGCAGAATCAGTTTTTACCCCAAAACAAGTACCTAAAAGAGCATTAAAGTCTCCTACAAAAAAGACAGGTGAAAAGACGAGGGTACCCAAATACACCATAATCTTTAAATTATCTACCTATAAGTCTTCTTTACCGAAAATGATTGTCTATGGACAAAGTCGAGACAATATGACAAATCGGTAGTCACACTTTGTATGATCGTATATGGATACGAGATCGAGACAATACAACAATCAAAGTGTGATTACCTGATAATAGGTTTTGTTAGAGCATAGCTCGGTTGAACCCACCAAGCGTTGGTATGTCAAGTTTGGTTGTCATATTTTAGTGAGCCAAAACTCATTTTAAGAGTCGCTTGATTATGTACTAAAGTCAACTTCGTATAGGTTAGCTTGAAAGTATTAGGATATGAGACATTACAAGTATTGCGAAGACTTGAAGAAGTGAAGAAGTAAGGAGCTACAACGACAACATCATCCTTCCACTTGAGGTTAGTGATATTTGACTTGAACTGTTTCATTCCCTAACGCATCTTTCAAGTCGTGCATATTGAAGAAAAAAAACTGCGAAGCATGAATGATTATACTCTAGTTAGACATAGTATTAACGAATACAATACGAGGTTTATTGCTTAACCATTAAACTTTGTAGATAAGATATCGACATAATCGTTTGAATGCTATTGTGATTATGTATGGGTATAAGTGAAGATTTCATCCTAGGAAACAATGTTTTACATTTGTTTTAAGGAAGTAAATTCATGAACTTGTTTTGTAAATCGAAAGGGAAATCGCCAGGCATTATTGGTATTGTTATTCATTGCATATCTTTTGAACTACCAATATGTGATTAGTATAACCGCTCATGACTTGTTTATGTTCTTGGTAAAACTATTCACAAAGGCCTGACTTTTTTATTGGTATGACTTTTATTAGTGAAACCGATCTTAAGTAATCACCTGAGATGGTATGATCGATTTTGTGTTATTGGTATGACCGACTCTGGGTAAAGGGGAACCGATCCTAGTAAGAGGTGCAACCTATCACAAAGGGGAATCGATCTTTGTATGAGGTGCAACAAGTTTTTAGCAGAAAGGGGAACCGATCCTATGGACATGTGCAACACATTTTTAGGCAAAGGGGAACCGATCCTATGGACATGTGTAGCAAGTACAAGTTAGATACCATATATATGTGGGGAACCGATCCTAGTACCTAGTCAACCGAATTTTGGTAACTAGCGTGACTATGCAAAGTACTCACATGTAGGTAGAACCGAAACTTGTTTTGGTAGAACCGTGAAACCCATGATTTGTGATTGAGTGTTCTTGATCAATCACATAATTCTTGAAAGTCAGATGAACCAATTCTAAACTTGTTTGGAAGTGTGGCAAATCGGTTACAAGATTGTAAGTATGAAAGAGGACTTACAAAGTAAGGATGTAGACATACTTTGAACATGTGCAGTAACGCTAATCTTTAATTGTTCAAAGTTATTCCTTAATAGCTAAAGGAAGAAAATCCCGGATCGAATAAAATAAATTGAGAATCTTTTATTTAAGGTTTTTAATTTTATTTTTGGAAAATGAAAATTAGTAATGTGCATTTGATAGTTGGAGATTTTCTAAGAGATTTTCGATCATTATTTGGACAAAGCATTTCTAGGAATTATGGAAACCAAATTTGGAATATATTGCATATCTTGAGAATATTTTCGGTTTTGAAAATTCCCTGGTGTCCAAACTTCCTTGGTCTATAAATATGAAAGTTTGCATTTCGAGCAAACTAATCCTCGTACAGCAAACTATCTCAGTTGTGATGCTACTGGTGAAGCCGCCTATTCGGAGAGGAGAGTAACCTAATAAGGCGAAATCTCTTACGGCTGCTCAGTTTAAAGACTTCTTTGGGATTGAGAAGCTCTATTAGTACCGTTGGTGGGAAACTAGATAATTGCGGTTTATCTTTTGTTTTCGATTGATTTGATTGACCAACGGTGGTTGAACTTTGATTGCACCTAGTTTGTTTATGCTTGGGAATCTTCTCTTTTGATATAAGATTCACTCAAACTAGATCGAAGTTTCAACGGGGATCTTTATACTGTTTGTAGATCTAAAGACGTCTTGTGATAATCCATTGTTACTGAGACTCAGTTACGTGTGTGATTGATCACAAGAGATTCAAGATTGATTGTGTGCAGGTGTTTATTGAAGATCTAAGAAGATTTGAAGACAAAGAAGACTTTGAATATTTGATTTGGGTTCATAATCTTTGGTGTGCACAATACTTGTTTGATAAAAGAGGATCCAACTATAATCGGTTTATCCTTGTGGTAGATTAGACTGATTAGTTGTGTAGATCGGCATCAATACAATTCTTTGTGATTAAAAGTATTGATTGCAAAATCTTAACAATTACTTTGGTAGTTGATAATAAGATAGATCTAAGAACCTGACAAAGGAGTTTATTGAGATAAACGGAAGAGCCTTTTGTCAAACTCACATCACTTGGTTGAAAAGAGTTGCTACCAAACAGATTTGTTGTTCCTTTACTATTTGGAATACGAACCAAAGGAATTGTTCCAAGTACGTGACTTATTCATAAGTTGGAGGCGTGGGAATACAAACGGAACTAGGTGAACTATAGGTTTAGTTGCTTGGTCTCAACTATACGAAGTTGGTTTGATTTTTTATAGCAGCTTAATCCTGAGAGTATTCAATTCTGGACAAGGTCCCGGGGTTTTTCTGCATTTGCGGTTTCCTCGTTAAAAAAACCTTACTGTGTCATTTACTTTTATTTTCCGCAATTATAATTGTTGTTATTATAATTTAAAGTAAATTACACAAACGTTAATTCCTATTTACTTGATAAGTAATCCTTTTGTGTTTGGTTAAGTCCGAACCTTTTATCAAGTAAACATACTTCGTTGTTGTATTGTATCGATCTCGTATCCATAGACGATCACACGAAGTGTTAACCGATTTGTTGTATTGTCTCGACTCAGTTTATAGACAATCACTTTCGGAGAAAGGACTTATAGGTGGAAAAGGTTTAAATTGAGGTATATTTGGGTACCCTCGTCTTTTCAGGTTCGGACTTAACCAAACTCTACAGGATCACCATCAAGTAATACGGAATTAACGTTTGTGTAATTTACTTTAAATTATAATAATAACAATTATAATTGCGGAAAACAAAAGTAAATGATACAGCAAGATTTTGTTAACGAGGAAACCGCAAATGCATAAAAACCCCGGGACCAAGTCCAGAATTGAATACTCTCAGAATTAAGACGCTTTACAAAATCTAACAAACTTCGTATAGTTGAGACCAAGCAACTAAACCTATAGTTCACCTAGTTTCTTCAATATCCCTGCGCTTCCGACATTCAATAAGTGCACGCACTGGAACAATTCCTTTGGATCGTATTCCAAACTGTAAATGAACAACAAATTTGTTTGGTAACAACTCTCTTGATTCTTTCAGATGAAGATATCTCAAGTCATAAGCAAATGCTCGTCCGTTTAACCAATAAACTCCTTTGCCTGTTCAGATCAATCTATCCAACAACTACCGAAGTAGCAGAGTTTATATTTGCAATCAATCAATATAGAATCAAACAAGAAACTATAAGGTGATGTCGATCTTACACAACTAATCAATCGAATAAATTCGATTCTAATTGGATCCCAGCCGATCAAGGTTTGTGCACACCCAAAGATATAAAAACCAAATCAGAAATCTTCTTTATCTTCTTTATCTTCTTTAATCTTCAATAAACACCTGCACAACACCACTTGAATCTCTTGTAATCAATCACACACAGAACAGAGTCTGTTAACAATGGATTATCACAAGACGTCTTTAGATCTACAAACAGTTCTAAAGATCCCGTCGACACTTCGATCTAGTTTGAGTGAATCTTATATCAGAAGAGAAGATTCTCAAGAATAAACAAACTAGGTGCAATAAAAGTTCAACAACCGTTGTTCAATCAAATCAATCGAAAACTAAAATAAACTGTAATTATCCAGTTTCCCACCAAAAGTACTCATATATCGCTTCTTGATCCCACAGATGTTAAATTTCATTCTCTTTCAAGTGCTGAAAGCAGTTCACTAGAGCAAATAAGGAATTGTTGCTTAATTCTTTCAGTTCAGATATTTTTACACTTGATCTTTCATCAGAAATCTCAAGTATGGAACTCAAAAATATCTCGTTAGAGGTATCTTCAATTGAGCAACAAGAGTTTAAAGAACTGTCTTCTTTTGAGCACATATCTTGTGATACGTTAACTGAGTCTTTAGACTTTCTTCGCAGTTGCTTAGTCTTTCCTTGACCCATGATTTATAGGATGGATCGCACCAAACACAGATTGTAACGGACAGGAAAAATTTTCGCATCCAATGGGTCGGGTTTCAACCCACTTGGCAAGCTAAGACTCTCCGGGTTTCAACGTACCCAATTTTCCATGATTTATAAAGGGGGATACCAATTTTACTAAGTGATGATACCGTTTCATATAGGACAAAAGAATCCCATCGATCCTGGTCGTTGGATCGATGAAATGGTATCAACACTTAGTAAGACTGGTATCCCCCTTTATAAATCCTGCAATTTTCGACGAAAGGAATTGTCTTTCAATTTCATTGAATCTGGCAAATGATATGAATTACCTCACTGGGTAACAATCATTCTCAGATGATATGAATCACCTCAAAAGGTGATAATCATCTCCTAAACGAATACCTATGTTTGGATACTAAGATCCTGCTGAGCAGAAATCTCATTAATCCAATGATTAGGATTCTCCGAGCATACCATAATACTCAGAAATCTCACAAGGGTTCCCAATTATGTTATGAACTTCAATTGGAACCTTCTGAGTGTACGTCCATACCGCACTCCCAGGGATCCCAAGAGAATCCATAACATTTCTTTGCTCCTACGGATACTGACAACACACACCGTCCCGGATGGTTGTGGGCAACAATGCCAGTGGTTAGTTATGGTTTACCAACCTACCATCCCAAACGGTCTCCACAGATTCCCATTGCCCCAGATGGGTTGCCTCTTTAAGGACTTCCAACTTTTACCGTCCCAGACGGTTGCCAACTATGGCTTAGTGGGGGTCTCCCACTAATCGCACCATCCCAGACGGTGGGGTGCCAGACATAGTGGGGGAGTCCCACAAGTCTCGATGGTTCATATTATCTGCGAGACGAACTACGGTCTTGCTTGATCCCTTCGAGCAACGGAGGAGGGTACGTAGGCAGCCGTTATGCGGTTCAGCACAACTAGTACAATTGTGCAAGTTTGTTCATATCGTCTGAAATAGTTTGGTCGGTACTTGGAAGTTTATACCATATATTCATAGATGATTGCAACCTTGGAAATATATGTCGTTAGAAGAGGTAGTTGCAGTTTGGTTGTTCATACTACCTATCAAGAGATGATTGTGACCTCTTCAAAGGAGCTCATATCATCTTTCGTGGAATGGTTACTGCTTAGCGGTTCATATCATTCACAACCGTCTGGGACGCACTATAAAAAGTTCAAGTACGCAGTAGTGGGTAAACTTAAGTTTCGGATAGAAACAAGGGAGATTAGAACGTCCTATCATGGTCATTTGATCTAATATTACGCCCACAAGAATAGATGAAGCTAAGAAGATTGTACAAATATCAAGCTTAGGTAATACGAGTTTATGATAACCATCTCACCATCTATAAATACGATTCCAACTCCACAAGTAGTGCAGCCTTTCCTTGCACCAACTTTGCTTTGACGTGCTTGGTTTTGGTAGTATAGTACCTTACCATTCCAGCTGTTATGGGGGTTTCCAAACTCACACTTTGAAACATCTTCAAAATATAAGAATATATACTAAAAAAAAAACCTTACTGACAACAGTCATTGAACTTAGGAGGAGACTAGGACTCACAACAAGCATATACATATATATCATGGCTCCGTACTATTTTTCTAAACCCCAAAAACAACAGAAAATCGATGAATTATTCGTCTCATAAAATATTCTGTTTCGATTACTAAAACCCAAATGAAACTCGACGGACAGTACAAATTAAAAAAATTTATTCATAGCTTAAAATCAAATACACAATATTGGAAAACCAGCAAGTCCAAAACTCACTGTCTGAATAGATCGGAACTGCTCTGATACCAAACTGTAACGGACAAGAAATTTGGATTACCGCCGGATCGGGATCCGACCCGACAGGAAAGCACAAACCTCCCATCACGTCACTCGAAAATACAGAAGATTGATAACAAAAGAAAAATTGAACACAGTAAAGAAAGAGAAGAGAATTTGAAACTCTTGCTAAATATAAATGAGTCATCAAAAAAATGATAAGGGTGATCGAGTGAGTTCAGGAAAACCATCTACCGAGTACAGATACATTTTTCAAGTAGGTAGGAGTTTCGTAAGAAAATGAGTACATATTATTTAGAAATTAAGAAAAATTAAGTACACAGTTGTAAATTTAATTAGACAACAATAAACACTCGTGTCATTTCAGGAGTGAAGTGTGCACTTCTTTGTTATAATTCACCCATTAAATAGATAGCAAAACGAGAAAAACAACCAAGAAGAAATGAAAATGAAGCCATAACTTAGCAGTAGAATTTTTACGGATTATAATGTATACGGACGTCTGAAAAATAAATATTCTCCCATATACATCCAAAAAGAAGACCATAGCCTATATACACACATCAAAGCATGAAATTGTAGTTGCAGGAAATCCTACACTACACCTCTCACTAGAATATACACAATTAAGTCATTTTAAGATGAATGATTATGATTTCTATTGATTGAATACTTGAATCTTTACAATATGAAATATAAATGAGTAATAGAATTACAATCACTCTAAAACTTTCTCTCTCCTAAAGACTTGCTTAACAATTCAAAAAGAACTCTCCCTTACAACAGACTTAATCAACCCTTTATATAGGGCAATACACAGTGGATGACAGCTAAGTTGTCCTTTATTTTCGGGAATGTATTGTGAAATCGCAAGTGTACATGTATCAATTCTCGCGACACTCCTAAATTTCGCTGAGTCTTCACATTCTTCTCGTGTTTTGGCTGTCGTCATTCATTGCGTCATTTATATTACTCATCTGCGATATCTTCGCAATGCTGTCGTTTATTAATCTCGCGAAGTATTGATGTCGCGATATTCTGATCCTACATCTTGCCTCTTCTCATGTCTTCTCTGCGAAGGAGAGAATGTCATGAGAACCAATATTTTGAAATGCCGCAATTGTTCATCTTTATCTCGCAATTGTTCATCTTTATCTGTTTTACTCCCATACTTTTACACATAATTTATTACAGATGTTTCTTCTTCCACTCTTTTCTTGACACGTCTCTTTCAACCGTTTATTCTTGACCATTCACGTCCCATCTCGCATTAAATGCATTTGTTTATTGAAGTGTCTATATTTTTATGCATCTCGCAAATGGATCTGTCATCATACTTGATATAAAAGCAAAAGCATCCGCGAGTCTATTGTCTTTTCTTGATATGTGTCTCCACTTTATTTTTGGTATCTTCGCTGACAATTCGTCAACAAGCTTTTTGTACTTTTTCAAGGATGCTTCATTTGTAGTATACTCTTATTTTATCTCAACGAATAGCTAACCGATAATCACTTGGTAATTCTTACATTTCGCAACTTCATTTCTATTGCAAATCGCAAAGCATGTATTATAGCTTCATACTCTGTTTCATTGTTAGTAGATGCAAACTCCAATCTGAAAGAGAAAGCCATTTTATTGCCTTCTGGCAAAATTATAATGATCCCAATTCCGTTACCTTCTCCATTTGATGATCCATCTACCAATATTTCCCATCTATTTGGCTCTGTTAATAAATCCCTTGGATTTCCATGTTCTTCTTCTATATCCATCATTTCTTCCACTGACTCATCTTCTTCCAATGGAAATTCTGCTAAAAAGTCTGCTACAACTTGCGATTTTGGTGAGGATAACACTTCATATTTGAGTTTACAATGACTTACTTGAGCATTCCACCTTTCAACCCTTCCCGATCTTTTTGAATTTTTCATTTCGACTCAATTGGTACTTTTGTCATTACCTTTACCGTGTGTGCTTCAAAATAGATCGAAGTTTAAACGTCGCGTAAACTAATGCCAAAATTAATTTTTCAATTTTTGAGTAGTTTTTCTCTGCAGCATTGAATGTTTTTTGATGTAATAGATTGGTTTTTCCACCCCTGCGTCCATTCGCAATAATACCGCACTTAGTGCATGCGAGGTTGTCGCGAGGTAAATTAGTAATTCCTCCCCGTCTTCTGCTTTTTGTAATATTGATATATCCATTAGATGTTCTTTTATTCCTTGCAATGCCTTTTCACACTCATCCGTCCATCTAAATTTCGTTTCCCTTTTTAAGTATGTTGAAAAAATGTTTGCACTTATCGAGATGATCTCGAGATGAATCTTCTAGCGAAGCTAATAATCCATTTAACTTTTGCACATCTTTCATTTATTCTTTGGCGTTGGCATGTCTCGAATTGCTTGTACCTTCTCCGGATTAACTTGTATTCCTTCTTTTGATACAATATATCCTAAAAATTTTCCAGATGCCACTCCAAAGGTACATTTTTCTGGATTTACTTTGATGTTGAAATGTCTCATTTGTTCGAAAATTTCCTTCAAATCTCGCACATGATCTTTTGCTTCTTTGATTTTTATTAACATGTCATCCACATATACCTCTAATGTTTTATGTATCCATTGTTCGAACACTTTCTCCACCATCCTTTGATACGTCGCACCGGCATTTTTGATCCGAATGGCATTTTTGTGTAAGAAAGTATAATCCTCTTGGGGCGAAAAAAGGCAAGTATGTTCTTGGTCTTCTTCGGCGAGAGGGATTTGATTGTATCCCTTATATCCATCTAGGGAAGATATCCTTTCATTTCTGCTTCTTGATTCGACCATCTGCGGAATATCCAGTAAGGGAAAACTATCTTTTGGACAAGCTTTGTTTAAATCGGTGAAATCTATGCAAATTCTTATTCCTTTTTTCTTCTTCGGAACTACGACCATATTCGCTATCCATTCGGGTTATTTTGCTTGCCTAATAATGTTAGCATCAAGCATCTTCTGCAACTCTTCTTCTATTTGAGGATGATATGCTGTTGCGATCTTCCTAATTCTTTGTTTGAATGGTCTGGCATTTTTATCAATCTCTAATTTATGACACGCTATAGATGGATCTATTCCAGGCATCTCATCCATATCCCATGCGAAGATATCTTTATAATCTCGCAACAAATCAACGGTCTTTCTTTTTCATCTGCCTCCATTTTAGTTCCAATTTTTTACATCTTGGGTTCTTCTTGGTTCAATATTCACTTCCTTTGTTGGTTACGCCACAATGTAGCTAGCATTCGTTTCTCCCATGGGCGTTGGTCCTCTTATTTCCTTTGCGAGATCACTCTCTTCACCACATATTCCTTTTCCTTCTTCCGCTCTTATCATATATGTTCTAAATTCTTCTTCCTTTTTCTTTGCTTTTGCCATCTTCTTGCGATCTTTTCGCCTCTTCACCCGTTCTTCATAATGTTTTACTTCGATTTGATGATACATTCTTCCTTTATCGGTATCTCCTCTAATTTCGCCAATTCCACTCGGCATAGGAAATCTGACACATTGATGAAATGTTGATGCTACATCTTTTATTGCGTGTATCCATGGCCTTCCCAAACAGTATGTTATATGGTGATTCCATATCTACTACGCATAACGTCACATTTGTTTCAATTTCTCCCAACAAAATTCGTATTTTTATTTCCCCTTTAGGTTTTGTTATTGATTTGCCGAAACCATAGATATGACATGTTGCCGAAGTCATTTCTTCATCTTTGTACCCCAATTTTTTATATGCATGATAAAACATTATATTCATTTGAACTCCCGTATCCACTAAAGTTCTACTTATTGCCCATTCTTCCATTGTTTTTGTTAATTTTCCTTCTTCTTTCTTTGGCACTTATCGTAATTACTAGTGGAGATGTGTGATTTAAGCTCTCTCCTGACATCTCTGTTGCCGTGAATATAATTCTCTGTTTTTCCCATTCTTTCAAGGGTAACACCTCCTTTGATGCTATGATTTTCTTTCCTTCAAAGTCTCTTTTATGTATTCTCCCTTTAATACTTTCATGAAATTCATTAACCATTGATTTTGAAATCATATTACATTCCAATTCTTCATTACTCTCTCTGATTCTAATTTTCTTCAATTTATCCATCATACTCTTGATTTTTACCGTTTTAATGACAATATCCAATCTTTTATCTTCAATCACTCCCTGTTTCTAGCGCCAATATGTAGTTGCAGGAAATCCTACACTACACCCCTCACTAGAATATACACAATTAAGTCATTTTAAGATGAATGATTATGATTTCTATTGATTGAATACTTGAATCTTTACAATATGAAATAGAAATGAGTAATAGAATTACAATCACTCTAAAAATTTCTCTCTCCTGAAGACTTGCTTAACAATTCAAAAAGAAACCCCCCCCACAACAGACTGATTCAACCCTTTATATAGGGTAGTACACAGTGGATGACAGCTAAGCTGTCCTTTATTTTCGGGAATGACTTGCGAAATATCGCAAGTGTAAAAGTATCAATTCTCGCGACACTCCTAAATTTCGCCATATTTTCATTAT